>JACVVK020000389.1:265000-337500 GCA_018292915.2 Batillaria attramentaria | reverse complement strand
AACAACAAATACACACTGTTGAGAAATCAGTACGCAACTTTAGCTCACCACTGTATCAACATATGTTCGGAAGGCTTTGCAAAGTTCATGAATATTTATGAATGGTCGTGTTGGCGCATGCGTCTACGGGATGGGGGGGGGGGGGGGGGGGGGTAAGTTGACCAAGCGAAGATGATGAGATTCAGCCAATTCGTGACCGCGCATCATGTTTGCGCATCAGTGTCGCCTCCATGTGTATGGAACCAGTACGGCGAACATGCACACTACATTGTCTTGAACGCATTTCAGCAGGTTGGAGGTGGGGGGTGTGTGGGGAGGGGGGGGGGGGGGAGGAGGCGGCCGAGGGGGTGGTGTGTGTGTCAAAACGATGATGTGGTGCTAACGTAATTCAAAGGTTTCAAGGACGATCCGCAGTTGCTGTCACTGACGTTAGTAAAAGAACGGATGGGTTTGTGTTTGGGAGTAATATATATTATTATTAGCTAGCGCCGGTCTGCCACAATCTGCGCCTTATTCCTGACATCCAAAAATCCGACATTTAAAAATATCACCAGAATACAGAACACACGAGCTATTTATCGCTCCAAATCGATGCTGGAACCGTTCCGCCAGAAACAGTGCCGGATTCCAGAGAATATCTTTCAATCCTAAAACGACATCCAATCCACGATTTCCTAAAAAGCTCGCTAGACTGCAGACGACATCCTTCAGCCCGAAAAACACATCAATGGCAAAGTCTTTCAGGAACACTGCAAATCCACAGACGACATCTTTGACGCCGAGAACTATTTCCAAAACAAACTTCGCCAAAAACATTCCAAGGCAAAACAAAGTATTTATGAGCCCCGAAAAAACATCTACAACAAAATCTTTCAGGAACACTGCCAGACGACACACGAACTCTTTCAGTCCGAAAAAGACGTCCAAACCAAAATTATTCAGAAAGATTGCGAAGCGAAACAGGACTTCTTTCACACCCCAAATCATGTCCAAAACAAAATCTTTCAGATACACTGCAAAGCGACTGACAAACTCTGTGATCCCGAAAACAACATCCACAGCAGTGGTCTTAACGAAGACCATCAAATTATATGCAATGTCTTTCAGCCCCCAAACTAGGTCCAAAACAAAATCTCTCAAGAAAATCGCAAAACGACAGCAAGATTCTTTCAGTCCAAAAACAATACCCAACACAAAATTTTTCACGTACGCTGCCAAACGACAAATGACATCTGTGAACCCAAGAACGATTTCCAAGAAACAATTCTTCAAGTACGATGCAAATCTGCACGCAAAGTCAAAAAGTCCCTGGATGATACCCTGGACGCAGTCTGCCACGAAAAGCGTCAGACAGATGGCTGTAGACGATGACGTCTCACCGACTCTCAGAATGACACCCAATGGGCTGTTGTCAGGGTGAAGGTTGCTCGGGACACACACACCGTCCTTCTGCTGAATGTGTGACATTGTCGACAGTACGACCATCGCAGCAGCAACGCAGAAGAGAAGTACAGCTCGTGTTTTGTTCAGGTATCGTCCTCGCTGTCTGAGGCGACTGTCTGCACCACAGACACACAGACATACAGACACAAACACACAGACACAGACGGACACAGATACACACAGACACACATGATTTGGAGAAACAGTCGATTTTAGACCTTACGCTGACGCTCAAATCTCAAACCAAGGTAGATAATTTTCAGCGAAGATATAGAGGGCAAACACTCATGTTTGGGAAACACATTACAAAAATGAAATAAATAAAGAAGAGAGGACCATCCTTCCTGTCCCTCCCCCTCCTCCCGCCCCCTTACCTTTTAGTTTTTCCACACACACCGCGCGCGCGGGCGCGCGCGCGCGCACACACACACACACACACACACACACACACACACACACACACACACACACACACACACACACACACACACACACACACACACATACAGAGCACGCGCGCACGCACCGGCGCACACTCTGATTGTCAGTGGACAGGAATTTGTGTAAAACTCTTTTTTCCCCGAGTCCTTTCGCAGTTGGGGCCATGCAGTCTTACCAAGATAGATCCTCTGCATGTTCCTGATAGGAACTCGACACTGAGGGCATGACGCAGTTCCAAAACTCTCCCTTTTCCATCGGTTGATGCATCCAGAGCAGAATATGTGGCCACAGGGAATACAGGCCGTGGGATCCAGACATAGCGTCTCGTAGCAGATCGTACAGCGGGCAGCCGCCATGGTACTAGGGCTGATGGGGCTGTGCAAAAAAGGCATTGTAAAAGTTTGTAAACAACATTCACTAAAACAACAGCACAGCAGCAGCAATAATAATAATAATAATAATTGTGTATTGTCTAGGCGCTTTACCCAATTTCTTGAATTGGCTCAAAGCGCCGCGAACTCAGCCACCCAACACGCACGGTCACGTGAATCACACGAATTCTCTCACACACTGTGACTGGACACGAACACATTACATTCACGTGGTGCGAAGGGTCAGCTCAGCTGTTTCAGTTCCGGAATTTAGACTTGCATTTATTGGGAAATTTTGTGGGCTGAAACGTTCCAAAGCACAGGGCCCCGGGGGAGGGGGTGGGGGAGCCGGAGAGAACCCCCGCCGGTCGCCCCGAATGAACGGAGTCACATACGAGAAGGAAAAATTCTTTGGGACTCGAACCTGACCTCTCGCATTGGTGACGAGGTCTGAACCATTAGACCACCGACTGCCCCCACAGCAACAGCAGTTAACAACAACCTGGGTGAAATGGCCCTCTTTGCAGACTGAAAGACAGCAACACCTACAGGCTACACAGCACCATTGAAAACAATAGTCCCCCGTCCTGTGGCTGTAATTTACTTGAAAAAAAAAAACCAACCAAAACACCCGATCTCCCTTAAACAAAGAAAGAACGAAAGAAGGGAACAAACCAACCAACCCCACTATTTCTGTAAGCTCGATGGCCCAAACAGCCAGTCAACGAAGGAAGGGGAACTACTCAGCTAAATGGTTATGTACAGATGTGTGTACTATTTCCCTTGAATTGTGAAAGTCAATACTACACTTGTTTTCGGTGAAGCGCATGCTGTTACTGTGTTAACTCCTACACACACACACACACACACACACACACACACACACACACACACACACACACACACACACACACACACACACACACACACAAAGAGTAGGCTAGGAAAAATGCTGAACAAGGTAGAACAAATTTGATCCTAACTATTTATCACAGATTTCGGTAGAACACAGGCCCCTAATGCTGTAGTGGTATCCGTTAATTTTTTCTCAGCCCCCTTCACCGTTAAAATCGACCGTTTATCTTGCCATTTTCACTATATGAGCCCTATAAATGGGCTTTTGAGGGTGTGCACAAAGTATGCGTGTTTGCGGGTACAGAAATGCGCAGAACTCCGCTCTAAATACGGTTACTGTTAGACAAGACACGCATTGTAGACATACTGAAATTTTACCCCAATCAGAATGACGCTTCCTGGATAATTGCGGCCATTAGGTTGGCCGTTGATTCAAAGGACCCTGTAAAGCGGCTCAGTGTATTTGATGCTTGTGCACTTATCAGGTCATTGCAGGTGACATGTATCGCGGAAAACATTTACGAACATTAAACAGTTCAGTCAGAAAACTCTTCTTTGGTGTTGTGAAGTTTCTTTGTCACCGCATGTGCTGGTAAGTATGAAATATGATATCCAAGTGAGCACATTTTGGGGATGGATATTTGGGGGGTGTACTTAGTAAAATAGTTGCTGCGTTGTGATTAGTGAACGGTTTTCCACAAAGACCAGTGCACGCTCAAGAATAGTATTCCAGTTGTGTCATATCAAAACTTTTGATACTTGAAATCGCTATGGTACTTTTGTCACAAACAGCCATCGAAAGTGCAGTCTGCTTAATAATGGCTGAATATGCGAAATGATGGGGGTAGGCACACTTGACTGGTTGCTGTGATAAGGTGTATCCGCGAAAACGAGTACATGTATAATATGATGCAAATATTCGGGCACAGGCTCGGTGTTTCAGAATTATCTTCCGGAACTTGTTTGAGAGACTCATTGCTTATCGATGGCTGTTAATTGAAGCTATCAGTTCCCCGTAGGGGCTGAAAACGGTGCTTACTAAAGGGCCTGCCATAATTCCTACGTTTGATTCATTTTTTTTATACAGTTGTCTTGGTGGAAAAAAAAAAAAAAACAATGACTAGTCGTATGAAGAAAGATCCCTGAATCTAAACAAGCACGTCTTCTTTACAGCGGTCATAATTTTTACCTATATTTTCCATTTCCTTCATTACATGATGCGTGGGGGGAGGTTTATAGTTTGCTGCTAGTAGCCACCAATTTTAACTTCTTACTGTTTTACATACTGGAAAAAATAGTGATCCCAGAGGAAGGAAAATGTACATCCCACATCAAATTCCATGAACTCTTCACTGCTTGAAGTAGCTGACTAAAATACCTTTCTCTAATTAAACAGAACATTAACCAACAAAGAACTCTGGCAGCGAACGAAACAGCAACCAGTAGAAGAGGAAATCCTGCAAAGACGCTGGAGATGGATTGGCCACACCCTCCGAAACCCGCTTCCAGCATCACACGGCAAGCTCTCACCTGGAACCCACAGGGGAAGAGAAAACGAGGCCGGCCAAGAAACACCTGGTGACGCGACCTGGAGGCGGATGCCAAGAACATGGGACTGACACAGCTGGAGACAGCTGGAGAGACTGGCCCAGGACCGGGAGGCCTGGAGAACCCTTGTCGGCGGCCTATGCCACAGAAGGGGTGAAAGGCGAGAGTGAGCGAGTGAGTGAGAACATTAACCACTCCGGGGGTAGGTTACCAAGTAGCCTGATATGACGGCAACAGTGTACACAGCGTTTTGTTTTTATGTTGTTTCCATAGTAATGGAAACAACATAATAGGACGGGCTAAAATTTCCACGTTCATAGGCAAGCATCTGTGGTACAAACGCACGTCACTGCCGATCTCCCGCAGAGACGATTATGCAAGTGTAACTCTGACAATGACGTAAGAAAACTTGCGTCATCGATGCTGACGCGTATGGTGTTCCGAACGCAGTTCTCCTCCTCAGTGAGTGCCGTCTGTGCGGATGTGTGTGCGTGTGTGTGTGCGTGTGTGAATTGTGTCCGGGCCCGTTTCTTCGAAGATACTTAACCGAATGGCTTCAAATTTGGGGTATCCAAATTTATCAAAATGTTACATTAGACGATTCAAGCGTGTGATGATTGCTTAAGTGATTTGGGAGTTATCGCCCTTTTGAGACAAGTTGGTTGTCTTTCGTGTACAGGCGTAATATTTATTTAAATCACTCAATTGTTTGGCAGTAGATAGCTTGAATACGGACTCTGAATTGACTCACTACTAGAAAATGGTCGCTCTTATAGTTTTCATGTAAACCGAGCCTGAGTTGACATTGCATGTGAACCCAGTTCAGATGCCTATTTCTCCGAAAATACTAAACCGATCGATTTCAAATTTGGGGTTTCTAAATGAATCAAGATTGTTGAATAGAAGGCCCGATCCAGGTACGATTGCACACATGATTTGCGAGTTATCGCCCTTTTCAAAAAAAGTGGCTTTCTGGCGTTTAAAGGCGTAATATTTACCTAAACCACTCCATTTTTGGGACATAGATAGCATGAATACGGACTCTCAACTGAGTGAATTTTGGAGGTTGTCGCTTTTATACTTTTGGCGTAAACCGTACCTGATGAAAGTGCTGGTGAACACACTTTAGATCTCAAAATCGCTCCTACTATACATAGATAATGAGCCTGGGGTGCCATAAAAAATATAAAAAAAAAATTAGAAAAATTCACTGCAGCCGTTGTCGTCAGTTGACTCGAAAATTTGTACTCGAAGCACATTTCCTTTACACAAGCCACACGCCTCACAAACATCGCAGAAAAGGCACACGCGCACTGACGCAAAACTGTATCAGCGTCAGTTTGCCGACGTCATGTTTGATTGACGTGGGGGTGTGTCGTCACTTTTCGGAAGTTCTCTATTTGTAGACGGGGAAAGCGGGAGTTTCATTGATGTAGTGAGCTTTGTTTTTCCCACTGACTCTCACTCAATAGCATAGTAGAGTGAGAGAACACCACATAGGTCTCAATGGAGCACATGCACAAACGCGGCTCGCGCAAGTCTGCGTGCGTGCGTGCGTGCGTGCGTGCGTGCGTGCGTGCGCGCGCGCGTATGTCTGTGTGTGTCTGTGTGCGCGCGCGCGCAGCAGACATAACACATAGTGAAAAAACGTTCGCCGCGCAGACTTGTCTGTTAAACACATTGAGCCGGTATAAATTCGATCTTTACACTGCGCAGCAGCAACACTTCAATTTTCATGGGGCTGCTTTCATTGCAAGAATTGTATCCGAGTCAAAGTTATTACGTCAAATGTATTATGCGTCATCCCAATGAGGAAAACGTCATAGATTTCAAAGAAAACAACTTGACGTCTCTCCTCCAAAACCAAGATTGGTCTGACAAGCCCGGTCAGTTGTTTCCATTGAGAGAGAGAGAGAGAGAGAGAGAGAGAGAGAGAGTGTGTGTGTGTGTGTGTGTGTGTGTGTGTGTGTGTGTGTGTGTGTGTGTGTGTGTGTGTGTGTGTGTGTGTCCTCCCGTATACATGGCATTACAAAAGTACGACCGTGACGACAGCAGGTGATTAAATGGAAACAACATATTGGGCTGGTCAGTGGCCATCTTGTTTTGTTTTTATGTTGTTTCCATAGTAATGGAAACAACATAATAGGACGGGCTAAAATTTCCACGTTCATAGGCAGGCATCTGTGGTACAAACGCACGTCACTGCCGATCTCCCGCAGAGACGATTTTGCAAGTGTAACTCTGACAATGACGTAAGAAAACTTGCGTCATCGATGCTGACGCGTATGGTGTTTCGAACGCACTTCTCCTCCTCAGTGAGTGCCGTCTGTGTGGATGTGCGTGTGTGTGTGTGTGTGTGAATTGTGTCCGGGCCCGTTTCTTCGAAAACACTCAACCGAATGGCTTCAAATTTGGGGTATCCAAATATATCAAAATGTTACATTAGACGATTCAAGCGTGTGATGACTGCTTAAGTGATTTGGGAGTTATCGCCCTTTTGAGACAAGTTGGTTGTCTTTCGTGTACAGGCGTAATATTTATTTAAATCACTCAATTTTTTGGCAGTAGATAGCTTGAATACGGACTCTGAACAGAGTCACTACTAGAAAATGGTCGCCCTTATAGTTTTCATGTAAACCGAGCCTGAGTTGACATTGCATGTGAACCCAGTTCAGATGCCTATTTCTCCGAAAATACTGAACCGATCGATTTCAAATTTGGGGTTTCTAAATGAATCAAGATTGTTGAATAGAAGGCCCGATCCAGGTACGATTGCACACATGATTTGCGAGTTATCGCCCTTTTCAGAAAAAAGTGGCTTTCTGGCGTTTAAAGGCGTAATATTTACCTAAACCACTCCATTTTTTGGACATAGATAGCATGAATACGGACTCTCAACTAAGTGAATTTTGGAGGTTGTCGCTTTTATACTTTTGGCGTAAGCCGTACCTGATGAAAGTGCTGGTGAACACACTTTAGATCTCAAAATCGCTTCTACTATACATAGATAATGAGCCTGGGGTGCCATAAAAAATATACCAAAAAATTAGAAAAATTCACTGCAGCCGTTATCGTCAGTTGACTCGAAAATTTGTACTCACAGCACATTTCCTCTACAAGCCACACGCCTCACAAACATCGAAGAAGAGACGCACGCGCACTGACGTAAAGTAAGTGCGTCATGTTTGATTGACGTGATGCTGTTTTTTCTTGGGGGTGTCTCGCCACTTTCTTTCCGCATTCCTCTGTTTGGAGACGTGGTGTATTTTACTTCCACTATGTCGCCATCTTCGTGCAATCGCAGAGAAGACACGGGATATAACAGAATACAACTCCAATACTTTATGAACAGAATATGCACGGAGAACAAATTCATGAAAGAAGAAGAACCCAGAACGCTGTGCAGGGCTGCTTACGTACTGAACAGGTCAGACCCATCGCAGAAAAGGCACGCGCGCACTGACGCAAAAAGCAGTATCAGCGTCATTTTTCCGACGTCATGTTTGATTGACGTGATACTGGCATTTCTTGGGGATGTGTCGCCAGTTTTTGGACGTTCTCTATGTGTAGACGGGGAAAGCGGGAGTTTCATTGATGTAGTGTGCTTTGTTTTTCCCACTGACTCTCACTCAATAGCATAGTAGAGTGAGAGAACACCACATAGGTCTCAATGGAGCACAAACGCGGCTCGCGCGAGTCTGTGTGTGTGTGTGCGTGTGCGCGTGCGTGCGTGCGTGTGAGTGTGTGTGCGCGCGCGTGTGTATGTCTGACATAACACATAGTTAGAAAACGTTCGCCGCGCAGACTTGTCTGTTAAACATATTGGGTCGGTATTAATTCGATCTTTACACTGCGCACGCAGCAGCAACACTTCAATTTTCATGGGCTTGCTTTCATTGCAAGAACTGTATCAAAGTTATTACGCCAAATGTATTATGCGTCATCCCAGTGAGCAAAAACGTCATAGATTTCAAAGAATACAACTTGACGTCTCTCTTCCAAAAACAAGATTGGTGTGACAGCCCGGTCAGTTGTTTCCATTCAGAGAGAGAGAGAGAGAGAGAGAGTGTGTGTGTGTGTGTGTGTGTGTGTGTGTGTGTGTGTGTGGATACATGGCATTACAAAAGAACGACCGTGACGATAGCAAATGATCAAATGGAAACAACATATTGGGCTGGTGGCCATCTTGTTGTTTTTTTGTTATGTACCAACTTTTAGAGTAGAGGCTTGGCACTTACGTGTTACTAGCCCATCCACAATGTCCCTTTGGTTGTGAGTGGTAATGAGGGGAATCCGTATTGTTATTGGGTTCATAAACTGACAGTGCGCAGCAGCGATTACAAATGTCGCCGCTGCAGCAGGTATTAATCACACACCTCAAGTTTGACTACTGGATCTGTTAGACCAAACACCCTGCGGTGGTCAAGGAAATGACCAGAGATTTGCCTGTAGCGGCCCGCGGGTATCAAACTGTCTATTTTACATACGGACGCCCGTTCACTCACTAATGGGGACCGCGTTGACAGATCATGTGCAGACGCACATCATGATTTTGGGAAATGGTCTAGCATCACAAACATACTATTTTAAAGATACCCCTCCGCTTAAAATTGACCATTTTGGCGATTTGAAACTGACCGACTTAGCATACCTTCTCAGTCAGACGGCAGGTCGGGGTGACACGATCGGACGATCAGAGCAGCGAATCTCTGCGTTCTGTCAACGGATTTTTAGAATTCAATGCAGCTATCGCTGTGTCAGTGGAGAACCGGCTATGCGGGTCTATTTCTAGACCTGTCTCCCGGGGCTTTGGACCCGCTGTACACAACTACATGGGAATGAAGGAAGTGAGACAACGAACGGCTCGTGATCTGGAAGTGACTGAATCAGGGACATTCCCATACGTGATATATTTATGTAAGCGTAGTTAGTGTTAGGTTATCGTGCTAGTGTATTGTCTTTGTATTGTAAGAGAGAGAGAGAGAGAGAGAGAGAGAGAGAGAGAGAGAGAGAGAGAGAGTTCGTATTTCAGTCTGTGTTTATTGCCCAGATATGCATAAGTTTTGGCCTGTTTTTGTTTCCTTAACATCATTTGTTTATTGTACTGATCACTTCATCTTTGCTACCTACGAATGACATTTCTAGCCACTATGTAAATACTTTGGCGAGGTCCACCGGCCTTTTGTTCGCGCTCCTGTGCCATCTGCCGACGTGATTGTCTGCTGAAAGGATGCATCTTTGGACGGCTTGCGAGGCAACTCGAAATGTTTCGTCTGTCCGGAAAACTCTGTCTCAGTGTGGATGCAGTGAAAGCCTGCAAATGAAAGGAGCATAGAACAACACCTACTTGTAATTAACACCGAAAAGGCCGCGATCACACACACACACACACACACACACACACACACACACACACACACACACACACACACACACACACGTGTCACAACTCCCGCTAAAAAGAACGCAGCAGCATAGTGTGCACGTAAGGTGTCTATGACGCAGATTTCATTACGTCACTGTGTGCGTGAAAGTATTTATTGTCTGGTAAAACGTCACAGTCTTGTCAGTTTCTTATCACTGAAACTTGCTGCTGCGCGCAGCGAAATCTGCCCCATCCCATAAAGTTGTTTCTCTATATAGGCTAATAGAGAAACACGTTAAACACAGAGACTCACTTTACAGGGTGTAATTGTGAACACTGACCTTTGGACCAAATTACTGACTCAGCACCTGACATACAAAATGGCTGCCGTCTTAATGATTACGATAGCAAAGGAAAACACGGACTAGTTGTACAGAGTGTGAATTGTAAACACCTGTGTACCAAACTATAGACATAGTAGCATATGTAATGGCTGCCGCTGTTTTGATGACCAAATCTGAGACCTAAGCAGAGAACCTCTGACGTTGCCCAAAGCAAAGCAAAACAGCCCCATTTCCGCCCCAAAGTCACTCGCCCAGTCGAGCAGCCAAAGACACATGCCATGAACAACTTGTCCTTAAGGGCTCAAAGCCACAGGATGTAAAGCAAGCTAATGATGATGATGATGACCAAGCCAGGGGGGAAAAACTGACTATTTGTACAGAGCGTAAATGTGAACACCTGTGGACCAAACTACTACTAAAAAAACAACAACAAAAAAACGTGTTTCTACGTTTTTACGGCACGTGTGTGTTCACGCACTTCTCCTCGTCCTCGCCGTTGACGCAGTCGTGACGTAGGTCACAGGGAAAGTGCTGCTGGAAGTCGGCCCAGTGCGGCACGGAGCAGTTCCACCGTCCATCCGGCAGCTGGTGCGGCCGCGTCGCGTGCTCGTGGAAAGAAAACCGCAGCCTGAAGCCGGAGTGTTCTGGGTTCACTTCGCTAGAGAAGTTCACCTACAGAACACAGTACAAAGGGTTTTTGCCTTGTAGTTGAAGGGTCTCTCGCTAGTTTGAGCATCCACATAGTACTAAGGACAATGACAATGACAATGACACTTTATTTTTCAAGGATGTAAGATTAGGTACAGTGTCCTTTCTTCTATCTTGTCCTTGCTACATTCTACTACACAAACTCTCTCTCTCTCTCTCTTTTGTAGCTTTATCATAATTACTGACCAGTTTTGCCTGCCATTGCAATACTGTCAATATGTACTTGTCTCCCCCTTGAGCATTATCATAAGCGGTGCTTGATTATGCTCACAAATTTTTGTTGTTGTTGTTGTTGTTGTTGTTTGTTTGTTTGTTTGTTTGTTTGAACCTCAGTTGTAGGCCCGCTACAAGCAAAAAACAACAACAACAAAACCAACCGGAAATGTTTCTTGTTTCTGTTTTTAAATTATTATTTATTTTTATATTCTTCTTTTTTAACTTGGCTTAGCGTACCTTCTTGACTGGTTCTGAATACTACAATACAATTTGTCTACTGCTGATAAACATTTGGCAAAAAGACAAAAAAAAACCCAAAAAACAACCCTCCCCCTTCTACAACACCCCCCCCCCCCCCCAGTCCCGCAAAAAACAAAACAAAAATACACACAACAAAAACAAAGAACAAAAAAAAAAAAACCCAAACAGATACTGCTTGCTCACCAGAGAGCACATGGTGTTTCGCAGGACTCAGTGTTAAACTGATTAATTTAGGTTTTGTTTTGCCACATGACATTCACATATACAGATAAATTTAAAGTTTTCGTAAGTGAATTTGTTGATCGACAATCATTTCTAGGGGGTATGGAGCTTCCCCCCCCCTTTTTTTAAAAAGATGCTCACTAATAGTTTACTTGTACCACCTGTATTGCAATAAACCTGTTTCAATAAGCTGCTACTGCTGCTGAATAACTATCAGACATGACAGGGATGGCAGTCAGTCAGTGATGTACTGTTGTACGTCCTAACCAACGACAGAAAATCATCTTCTCCTAGAATCCAATGCACTATTCTTGGTTTCTCTTGCCTTCTCGTTAGCTTAAAAAAAAATCAGCGGTATTACGGCTTGACATTTTCCTCTAGATACTATTTCAGGAGGGTATTAGTAATTCCATATCCTACCTTCAGAAACGTGATACGATTATTCCAGCTTTCTAGCTTTGCTCCAGGATTTTTTTTATTCTCTCTCTCTCTCTCTCTTTTGTTTTTTATTTTTTTATATTTCTTACGATGTTTTCAGGATATTTGTGCCACTTAGATTTTCTCATTCACGTTAATTGTTTATTTTTTTTTCTATTTCTGGTACATTTTAAAGGTAACGACGGCGTTTAAGATTTAAAAAAAGCAATCGTTTATCTTTTTTTCTGGTATAATATCCTAAATTGTAAGACAACGGTGGAAAGAAAAAACTCTGCAATACAGATATGGATTACGAAAATGTGAGTGAAACATGAGTATTTATCGGGAAAGAAAGCCAAGCAGCATAAAAATACAGCCAATTGTTGCACAAAAAAATTCTGATTTAGATTTAAAAAAAAAGTTTTTCTATGGACGTTTTATGACGATGATGATGATGATGGTGTGTGCGTGTGTGTGTGTGTGTGTGTGTGTGTGTGCGTGTGCGTGCGTGCGTGCGTGCATGCGTGTGCGTGCGTGAGCTTCAGATAATATTAATGGGATTTTCAGCGACATTGGATTTTTTTTTTTTAAAGCAAATTAAACATTACAAAAACTATGCACACACACACACACACACACACACACACACACACACACACACACACACACACACACACACACACACCGCTACACTGACTTGCTAGTGTATATATATATGCACTCGTTCATTCACTTGGCACGGGGAATCTGACTACCACAAAAACAAAACGTTGGCCAATACGGCCTTTGATCACGTGTCAGTGTTGGACAATCGTGAACTTCGCCGGCGAATTTCATTTTGTGCAGAAAGCATCACCATCTATCACAGAAAAGATCATCCTTAAGTAAATAAGACGCGTCGGTAGTTCGAATTCCAAGTGCTGTTTCCAAAGACATGTCCTTAGCCTTTAACTCATTCAAGACGAGCCGATTTTTCCTCAGCCATCTCCTGTAGACGGGCTGATTTGTGAGGTTCACGTTAAAAAACCCCTCGTAACAAAATAACGAAACAAGATACAGACTTGAAATTTTTAGGTTAGTTTACTAACATATTTCTGTAGCTAGTGATGAAATTTCAACTTTCAAACTGAAATATCTTCGTTGTTAGTCGCTGATGTGCGCGATTCGTCCGGAAAGAGTTACTTATTTGTGACCCTCCACCATGAAATGAGTCTTCTTGTGCTATTATTTGTTCATGTTACAAGACGACTCATTTCGTGGTGGAAGTTCACATTTGTGTGTGTGTGTGTCAGAGGTACAATGTGCATATTGTACTTCGCAGTCTACACTCTACACCGAGTGTTTCAGTGGTTCCTGGTGTGTGTATTTGAAGAGAAGCACACTGCTTCAACTCCGAATTCGGATTAAAGTTAATTGTGTCGGCACACAATCTCAGAACAATCAAATCATACTGTCTCCGCAAATTTCCTAGCTGGAGTTTCTTACTAAAAAAAGAAAAAAAAAAGAAAAAGAGAAAAAAGGACACGGTGACATGTTAACCCCTGTTAATATTATGTTCGCTGCCAGTCCGTAAAAAGCATTGGCAAACGTGGCGGTCCTGTAACTCTGTTGTTGCTTTTTTTTTTCTTGCTCATTGAGGAGACTTTTTTTTTTTTTAATTCTGTTTTTGGTATATATATATATGAACGATACAATGACAAGGACAAAGACATTGTGCATGTATAACCGGCATAACTAGAGTAGCTTGAAACTAGAGTATAAACTGGAGTAATGCTATAGTCAACTGCCATGAAGGCAGGTTACAAAGTAGGGGCTTATATATCTAAGAAAAAACAAGCAACCAAAAACACCGACAACAAAAAAACAAAAAATAGGAATGTGGAGCACTGAGGACAACAGGCTTGTGCACGCTATAACAAACAATTATACATAATATGCATATATGCCTTACAATGTAGTCTATTTCTAAGGAGTTACAGGAGGAGACATTTTTGAATATTCAACGGGTGGTTCGTAAAATTTAGCGACTGTGAGATTTTGTTTTCATTTTCGGGGTCCTTAAACAGCTAATATAATTTCTGTGAAAGTTTCAAGGCTGAATGCAGCCTATGTTAAAAACGAGCCTAAGTTACAACCACACAATACTGACATGATTTCCGTCACACCTTACCAACCCCTTCCTCAAAATGGTCTCTCTTCGAGCAAAATTTCAAGAAACCTAGCTCAGGCTTACAGAATTTTTTTTTTACACCAAAAAAAAAAAAAGGTTTATTTTCCCTCACTTTTCGGTGATTCCAATAACTTTACCCTTTGTGGGATCCCATCACATTTACTTCTTTCGCTGCCTACAGTAGACATAGTCAAAACGAGTTACTCTGTATATCATTTCTTTCTTCTTGCCTATCAAGACAAGGAGACATTTTTGGCATTTATGCCAGCCTTGTGCATGATGTTTATTTTATATATTTTCGTTGCTCACTAGAAACCTTTCCGGACCCTTGTAAGTCATTCCTTTTTTTTTTTTTTGTCTCCGCCCGACATTCTCTTTGGAACCGGGTCCGTCCATAACTCTATTCCCGTGCGACGACGGCCAAGTCGGGCTAACCGAGACCGAGCCGAGCTAAGTGAGACCTAAGAAGGGAACAAAAAAACAAAAATACTCGGTGACAAGCAAAGTGGACAGTTGCGAACAGCTTTGAGGTCCCCGTGTTATTTCACAGTGTGCACGGGGAGCCGGGGTGGCCGAATGGTAGAGCGTTGGACTTCTAATGCTCGGGTCGTGAGTTCGCATCCCGGCTGAGGCCAAATGTTTGTGCTGGCTTTTTCATCGTTGCCCCGTCTTTGATATCACCCGTATGTGGTGGAAAAGGACGTTAAACCCCCAAGTACCCACTCACAGTGTGCACGCACAGAAGCGGTGAAAACTGTCGCATTCACCAGCACAGTACCCATTTTCAGCCTGTTTCGAGATTATTGCCTGCATGAGTTGTCCCCCGTGCATACACAGACCCGCAGCGTGCATGCATTTTTTGTGGCAGCTTTGTGCACTTGTTGCGGCGTGTTGCTTCGGAACATGTTATTCCTACACGTTGTACTCGTCACGAGTCTTCTCCTGACAAATGTTGCTCAATGTGGAACGCCACTCGCTGAAGAGGCAAGCCGTGGCAAGCGGCGTGTGACCAGTTCCCTTCAAGACCAAAGACGTCTTTCTCTCAATGGAAATAGTGTGAGCCGTGAAGCATCCGTGTCTGGAGAGGAAGAGGACAGTGACGTTGAACTTATCGATGTGGTCAACGAGACGTGGCGCGGAAAATTACCCGAAGACCAAAACTGTTCATCGAGTTGGGCAGACACGGAGTTCGTGGATGTTTCTGCAGAGTTCCCAGACGTTGGGTGTGTTTACAGCAGCATCCCCGTTACTTTAGACGACAAACTGGAATTGCAGTACACGTCCGACAAAAACTCAGGTAACTAATAAATAATAATAATAATGAGGATTTGTCTGGCGCCCAACCTCCTGGCTGGAGCTCTGGGCGCCTCACAAGAGTATGGTGGAGATACAGTACATACATATATATGAAATACGTCACATTACATACACTTACACATGATATACACGTCACATACACGTTACATACACACAGCTATGATACAACCTGACACGACAACCTAAAATATAAGTAACCTAAAGTATTTTGGGGACTGGCCCATGACTGGACGTACGAGCAGACTTTATGATCAAAGCTTCCGTCTTGTCATCGTTTAGCTGTAACTTGTTTGCAGACATCCAACTCTTGACATCACAAATGCACGTCTGAAGGCACTGGATGGCATCCGGAAGAAGTTTAAAAGTAGTGTGTATATACAACTGAGAATCGTCAGCAAAAGCATGGTGAGATACAGAATGTTTATCAATCAGAGCGGACAATGGTTGGGTGTACATTATAAACAAAACTGGTCCTAACACGGAGCCCTGAGGGACGCCGAAGCGCAGGGGGGCTGGAGGTAGAGTGTTGACTGTCCACTAAGACAGTCTGAGAACGCTGGCGCAAATATGATTCAAACCAGGAAAGGGCTGTGCCAGTGATGCCAAAGACTTTCTCAAGTCTGTGTATTAAAATATCATGATCTATTGTGTCGAAAGCCGCCGACAGATCGAGCAGGTCTAGAACTGAGATTTTTCCGTCATCCAGAGCCATCAGAAGGTCATTGACAATCTTAAGGAGTGCTGTCTCACAGCTGTGACCAGGTCTGTACGCAGACTGACAAACACTAAGTAGGTTGTTTGAGCACACATGCTCAGCAAGCTGAGACAGTACAATTTTCTCAACGATCTTAGACAGAAATGGGAGGTTTGAAACCGGCCTGTAGTTTTTCAAGTTGTTCGGGTCTAGAGAGGGCTTTTTCAGAAGGGGTTTGACAATAGCTGTCTTGTACACTGACGGAAAAGAACCGGATCTGAGTGAGTCATCTATGACTTCAGTAATGGAGGGTAAGACCGTGTCTAAACAGTCAAAGAGCAAGGAGGTGGGAATGGGATCAAGCTCACATGTCTTGGGGGCTGATTTCACAATGAACTTCAAGACATCCTCCTCCGAGACAGGACGGAAAACATCAAAAACCTGACCTTGGAATTGAACATCACTATCGTGCGGTGAACCTGTAAGCTGAGTACAAGTGTCCAGCCTGTCACGGATAGTCTGTACCTTTCTCAAGAAAAATTCGGAAAAACAACCAGGAAGATCAACAAGTGGAATGGTACTAGGTAATGGAGAAATTGTCTTCTTAGATATAAGCTGACTGGTAAGGGCAAATAACTGCTTGCTGTTTGAGCATTCCTGTACTTTGCAGCTGAAGAATGTCGTTTTTGCTCTCAGGACCAGCTTGTTAACTGCATTCTTGAGATTCCTGTATATCTGTCTGTGAACAGTAAGACCTGTCTTTAACCACCGTCGTTCAGCTTGACGACGTTCCTTTCTGGCCGTGCGCAGCTCATCACCAACGCAGGAGAACCATGGAGATGTCTTGCTCTTAGTGGAAGCTTTGCGACTAGCGCATGGAGCATGTTTATCAAGGACAGATGCAAGACAAGAGTTCACCTGTTCTGCTGAAGGATCAGACACGGTGGAGAGGTGCGAAAGCACATCACACCTGAAGGCTGGCTTATCAATGGCACGAAGGTTTCGACGCTTGATGAAGACAGGCTCGCTGTGTGGGATGGACACATCAAGATGGTTGATGACGCAGTAGTGGTCGGACTCTATGGTATGGGACACTTGGGTTGACAGCAAGAGGCCATCTTCTTCACGGTGCAGCACCCAGTCCAGTGTATGGCCACGGTTATGTGTAGGCTCTTTCACAGCTTGTGACAGTATGAACATGTTTAGTATGTCAAGCAGTTTGGCTGTGTTAGGGCTGGTAGGGAGGTCGTGGTGAAAGTTAAAATCCCAAGTATGATGAGGTTACCCTTGAGTGTGTTGCAGTAGTCCAGTAGGTCTGGGAACTGATCGAAGAACAGGCTGTCAGTAAGCTTAATTTTCTTACTTGGTGGTGGGCGGTAGACAGTGAAGAGATGGATGAGCTTGGACGGCAGTGACAATGAGGTGTGCACCAGCTCAAAGCTGGAGTGAACAAACTGGAAAGAGGATGTGCTGGCACTGAAGGGCAGTAGTGAGTCTCTGACAATGATGGCAATGCCTCCGCCCCTCGAGGGACGTGGGAAGGACTTCACAGTGAAGCCCGGTGGAGCTAAGTCAACACACTTTGCTTCGTGGCCACTAGCTTCCAACCAGGTTTCGGTGATAAACAGGATATCGATACCGTTGTCAAGGACGAAGGAAGCAATTTCACACAGCTTCTCAGGGGTGGAAACCGACTGGGCGTTGAAGACAGCGACACACAGCTCATTGTAAGACTTGTCCGCATTCTCCGAGGACACACGGACTTGTATCAAGTTCGCTAGGTTGACAGTAGGTGAGGGCACGCAGGTCTTTGCTAGTCGTGGAAACGGAGGAACAACTGGGATTTTTCTGCCTTGCTTGCGTCTACCGGCTCGGTACGGACGCACTCTCTTCCTGCAAATTGTCAAACAGGACTTGGAATGGCTGTGGATGCCAAGTTCGTTCAGTTTTTCGCACAGTGGGTAGGAGAGAAAACAGGCTTGACCGGATGTTGACTACAGGAAATTTCTGTCGTAGCGCATGCGCGCGGGAGGCGGAGGCGAGCAAGCCAGGTACACATTCGTGTTCAAAACGTGTAGTGCACGGGACGGCGACACGTTGGGCTGAGTCGGCTTCGCTGGTATCCACAGAATCGGACCAAAGCCTTTTAGAAAGTCGCCTGGTCCCACAGACGTATAGATCTGGTCCCCTCCAATCCGTCAAGAAAAGGTGGAAAAAGATATACCAAAATGACGGCCACAACACTGTCTTTGCGATGGTGCTAGTGTCACGATGATCAGGCTAATGGGTCATGATGAAAACAATGAAAATGATCGGAGCTGACACCTCAAGCCTGTTAGGCGATGGTGAACAGTACTCAAAAGCCTGTTTGGAACCGGGTCCGTCCATAACTGGCATGTAGAAGGACTGATTCTGATTGACAACTCAGTGCGGCCAATCACAGCGCACCAATACTCCGAGAGACAGTTCATACGGATGGCACTGTCTGTCGGAGTGTTCGAGCGTTCCCTGCCAGAACGTCCTATCTCTCTTCTTTCTAATAATAATAATAATGATAAATTGTTCTATTTTATTTCTTTTTAGGACATATACATATATACATATACATGCCACACACATTTGTAGCCAACAGACGTACGTAGATGGACATATCAAATTACTCCAGAGAAGGGTGGGTGGGTGTTCGGGGGTTTAACGTCCTTTTTCACCACATAGGATGATATCAAAGACGGGGCAACGATGAAAAAGCCAGCACAAATATTTGGCCCCAGCCGGGATCGAACTCACGACCCGAGCATTAGAAGTCCAACGCTCTACCATTCGACCACCCTGGCTCCCCTTACTCCAGAGAATATCTTATAAAACACACACACACACACACACACACACACACACACACACACACACACACACACACACACACACGGTGGATGTGGGATACAGGGGAGGATACAGTAAAAAATTTAGTGGAAAGTTTGCCGAAACAGATTTTAACTCTTGGCTTACCCCAAAGTCTTAAAGTCCATGCAAAAGTCGCATTTTTCCTTGAAATCTTCAGATTGCTAGGAGCCACTTCAAACCACGATCATGCAATCTGCAGCGGTCTTTTGCCTAGTGGGGAAGGCCCACGCTTGGCGTAATAGTGGCTTGAAGTGGCTCCCACTGGTGTGCAGAGGCTTGTTCTTTTTAACCAGTTGTATCACACAGCGGGCAGGGGATGGTCGGGACACTAAAGAGTTAAAGGTGTGCCTTGAACTGTGACTGTGTTTATCTCTGTATCGATAGGCACGGAGCCCTGGATTCGCTTGACGAAGCTGTGCAACGGCAAAACACAGTGAATTCATGGTGACGTTTTGTTGAAAAAGACGTCATGGACTTACCGTGTTTGTGACATTGCACGGCAGAAAGAAATGAGATGGGTTGCCATGGAGAATCAGAGGGCGTGGCTACGGGTCTGTCGGTTACATGTCAGCCGGTTAGTTTTGTCAAACGTAGCGTGTTTTCCTTTCCCAGAGAATAAGGGGTGCCGGGACAGCCGAATGATTCAGCGTTGGACTTTCAAGGCTCGAGTCGTGAGTTCGAATCCCCCGGCTGAGGCCAAATATGTGTGCTGGCCTTTCCGTCGTTGCCGTCTTTGGTATAATCGATATCCGGTGCAAAAGGACGTGCACCCCCCCCCCCCCCGAGAATGAAGATTCGTGATTTGCTCTTTTGCACTTTTCACAGAGCGATTAGGAATCCTGTTTTTGCAACTCCCTGTGTGTGTGTATGTGTGTGTGTGTGTATGTGTGTGTGTGCGTGCGTGCGTGCGTGCGTGTGTGTGTGTGTGTGTGTGTGTGTGTGTGTGTGTGAGAGAGAGAGAGAATCAATGAAACTTCATTTTACAACGGTAGAGGCAGTTGATGTCAATCAATCAGTCAATCAATCAATCAATCAGTTTATTGATTAGGCCTTCAGCCCATATCAAGGGGAGGAAACGTGTGCTCATCGCACATGTGACACACATACAATGCTAGCAAAAATAGAGGTACCACTGCATACATAACGTATAAGAAAAACACAAACTTCGTTCAGCCGCCGGTCAAGTCGGTAGAGTTGACGTCAGATAGTCAGTTTTCATACCTGCCGTTGCTTAAAACTACTATTAACTAACTAATAAGAAGGAATAAAACAAGTCCGGCTCACATACGAGATACTGAAGTATGCACACCGTATCCGCATGTCTAATGTCCCCCCCAGGTCTGTGTAGGGTGCCGGTATAGCCGAATGGTAGAGGGTTGGACTTTCAATGCTCGGGTTGTGAGTTCGAATCCCGGTTTGGGCAAAATATTTGTGCTGGCGTTTTCATCGTTGCCCCGTCAGTCTTTGGTGTCACCCATATGTGGTGGAAAAGGACGTTAATCCCCTCAAACACCCCCCCCTCCACCCTCGCCCCTGTGTTCCCCCCAGGTCTATGATATGCTTCTGCCTCTGTCTTCCCTCTGTGTGTCACTACATGCTTAGCATTAGGATTAGCGCAGGAACATAGATCTGTAGTTCATGAATGTCCTGTCGAAGGTTTTTTTCCCCCCTTCCACCACGCTCGTAAATTTCATTTTTTCCCCACCCTAGGATACATTCAAACCCCTAACTTTGACAGTACAACTCGCTACAAATCCAGCATGAACACCTGGGTCGGAGTCGCCGTTCCTGCCGGCCACGTGGTCTTCGTCAGCATGAACTTCCTGGACGTGTCCTGCGAGGACTCGGTTTCGCTGTACAAGGGAGGTAACTCAACTTCCGGCGGGACCATCGTCTGGCAGAAGTGCCATGTCTTCCTTCCCAGGCCAGTTCTGCTGGACACCAGCGAGTTTCACGTTCACTTCAGAAGCAGTAAGTACACGGTCAGGGGAAAAGGTTTCCGTTTGCTGTTCACGTTCCACAAACGGTCCGAGGCTTTGCGAGAACTGGAGCGCGGCAAGTGGAACTGCTCCGTGACGCATTGGGCTGACTTCAAGCAGCACTTCCCTTGTAACCTGCGTCAAGACTGCGTCAACGGGGAAGACGAAGCGGAGTGTCCCTACTCCCAGAAATGTGGACTGGGGCGTGTGTGGACGATTAACAGGTGGGTTAAATCAACAGTTCAGCACAGTTTAACGTGGTATTTCTGCGCTTGGAAAAGTCTGTATGCGCTCCACCCCAGTTCTCACTAATCTCCCCGTTGTCGTCTCTCCGATGCTGGTCCATAGCGTTCTTTGTCTCCAAACTGATCAGTAAGATTGGAAAATCTGCACAGAGAGAGAGAGAGAGAGAGTGTGTGTGTGTGTGTGTTTGCTTGCGTGAATTCCTCAGCTGTACAGCATAGAGGCGAATCTGACACAGAGACACACTTAAGTTTCAGTGTTTCGGAAGCCGCTCTGAAACTCAGGCAACAACTGTTGTTGTGGATGGGGGGAGTTGGGGGGGGGAGGGAACAACAACAACAACAACATTAACAAGAAACAACCTCAACAACAGCTCGCGAGCACCATGACATGTTTATTGATATGACCGGGGGGCGGTCGGTGGTCTAGTGGTTAAGAGATTGGCCCCGTTTACATTACAGAGCGCTCTGAGGGCGCCCCTACAGCGCACCGTACTGAGAGCGCTCCGCGGCATTTACATTACACAATCGTGGAAGGGGAGCTGATATGTCACGTGCTCTCGAGGAATGTGACATATTCAAGGTGGCAGCGCCCAGAAAGCACGTGTTTTTGTATGCCTGGCAGAAAAAAAAACGATCGTTCGCCATTTGCAAAAATGGCCTGTTGCTACGGCGACACAGGGTCCCACGTGACGTGACGAAAGCGCCCTAAACTAGAGCTCCCTCAGACTACCCACTGTAGGTAGTCTGAGAGCGGTGCGCTTTCGGAGCGGTTTGTCCAAGTGTAAACGCGACAGGGCGCTCTCAGAGCGCTCTCAGGGCGGTATTTTAAGCTGATGTAAACGGGGCCAAATGTCACCAATGCGAGAGATCAGGTTCGAGTCCCACTTGGGGCAAAGAATGTTTCCTTCTTGTACGTGGCACCATTCATTCGGGCCGATCGTCGGGGGTTCTCTCCGGGTACTCCGACTTCCTCCCCCTCTGCTTTGGAAATATTCAGCCCACCAAATTTGAAAATAAATGCAAATCTAAATTCCGAAACTTAAATAGCTGAGCTGACCCTTCGCACCACGTGATTGTGGTGTGTTCATGTCCAGTGTGTGAGAGGATGCGTGTGAATCACGTGAGTGTGTGTGTTGGGTTCAGTTCTCGGCGCCTTAATGAGCCAATTCA
The DNA here is from genome assembly GCA_018292915.2 of Batillaria attramentaria. Classification (NCBI taxonomy): domain Eukaryota; kingdom Metazoa; phylum Mollusca; class Gastropoda; family Batillariidae; genus Batillaria; species Batillaria attramentaria. Next base: position 314,833 of record JACVVK020000389.1, on the reverse strand, counting down.
AGAAATTAAGCGCCCATACAATACTCATTATTATTATTATTATTATTGTTATTATTATTATTATTTTTATTATATTTAACTTAACGTAATGTAGCGTAACGTCAAGTAAAGACGCGACATAATGACACCACACGGCTCTAAAAGTATCGTCAAACATGACGTCATTCTGCAGGTGTTACATCTACGTCATTCCTGACAAGCAACCTCTGACATGGGGAGAGGCAGCCACCTTGTGCCTGCTGCAAGACAAGAACGCCCAGCTGGCCAGTCTAACAACATACCGTGAAATGCGAGATGTGCGACGAGCACTGGCCAATCGGACCATGGACAGAGTATTTGTAGGACTGACGTCAGCTTCCGCCTGGGACATGCCGCTCATGTAATGGTTTTTCATCCTCGAATAGGGTCGGGGTTTTTTGTCGTTTGAGAAAACTCGAAAATTGCCACAGCCCTGGTGTTCGAGAAAAATCGAAAAATGTAGAAGCCCTAGAGTTTGAGTGTTTTCCGTTATTTTATTTTGCAATATATCAGGTTGTATTTTTAATTTGGTAAGCGAGAGACTGTGTGGACCCGGTGCCACCGCATATTGTAGTGTTTTTATCGTTAATTTGCAATAATACCACATACTAAGAAATGATGATGATGATGATGATGATGTAGGTCCTGATTGCATTTTGCTATAGTGCGTTTGGTAATTCAGTTGCCAGCGATTTTCGGAGATAACGTTTTGTTTTCATATCTCTTTTAAAAAGTTACTCCTAGCCTAGTGACCTAATATATTTCATGACCATTGCGGCCCTCACTTTCTCCGTTTCTTATGGGGAGCCGGGGTGGCCGAATGGTAGAGCGTTGGACTTCTAATGCTCGGGTCGTGAGCTCGTATCCCATCTGGGGCCAAGAATGTGTGCTGGCTTTTTCATCGTTGCCCCGTCTTTGATATCACCCGTATGTGGTGGAAAAGGACGTCAAAACCCCAAACACCCACCCACCCTCTCCGTTACTTCTCGGCGTAAGTGTCTCGTTTCCGCTCAGGCCCAAATGGAGTAAAGCTACACTTTCTGTTTAGGACAGATAGTCACCTACCCCAAATCTGCTCATATCAACTCTGGGCAAAAAGTCCAGCTTCACTGGCAGCTCTTGCTACTCCCCCCCCCCCTGGCATGCACCTTGCCCTACCAACTACAAAATCACGAAAATCGCGCTTTTCGTGACAACAAAAATCACTACAAGCCAGCACACTCGCGCAACAGGGTCCATCAAGAAAGAACTGCACTTGACCCCACGCGCGATTCGTGTCCTTACGCCTCATCGTCATCATCATCATCATCATCATGTCCGCCAGATACCGGGACATGTGGATATGGGCAGACGGCACTGTTGCCTACAGCCTCGACCTCATCGCTGCACCTTCCAGAAAACCACATTGCGCCCTGACCCGCAAAACCAAACCATCGTTGATGCAAACGAATGGTTTGGAACTGAGCGCTTGCGGGGTTGAGCACACAGCGCATGTGCTGTGCGAGCTGACGGACTCCGACACAGCAGAGAGAGAAAACTCTGACAGGACTGTTCCTACAATCAGTTCGTTGGAGAATGCAAGTTTTACGGAGCAGTTCGTACAGTGCCCAGACCTGCACTGGTCGCACGCCTTGCTCGCTTGTGACGTCGACAGTTCGTGCTGGTCACGTGGTGGTGGAGGGGGTTCCTGTCTGGCGCCTCTCGACCCCCTTCCTCCGTCCCTCACGTGCGGCAGTGGTAACCAGGACGTGCCGTACACGTTGGTGTGTGATCACCGGGCTGACTGTACGGACGAAAGTGACGAGGACTTTTGCGATTTCCCAGCATGCAGCCACGCTACAGAAATAAGCTGCGGCAATGATCAGGTTTGAAAGTACAAATACAAATAGATTAGGCTCAACAACAGCCTATCTTAGCAGCAGCAGCCCCAAATTGGCTCATATTTTGCACAATGGTATTATGTTTTTGTCATCGTTATAATCCTAGGTCGGTCGGTGAGCTTAAAAGACGTATAGGGTGTATCTTTAAGAGTGATTTTCTGAAGCACGTGAAAAATATTGTTATTTCCTGATTAGGCACGATGTCCCTCTCCTGTAATCGAGGGCCGCATGGATCCAACCATAGGGGAAAAAAATCAACACATTAATATTTCTGTGGTGGCTGGACCAATATTTATATAATGATAGGACACAATTGACGCTGAATAACGTTCCACGAAACTATACACTTTACAAGCTACAGTGCGTGCGTGTCTCAGTGGAAAATGTCCCACGCTAACACTGCGAGGTGAGGTTTGCCGTGCACCATAGGGGATCCCATTCTAACTTCAGTCAAGCTCAGCTGGTAAACATCATCGTACAACTTAGGTACGCGGCCATTTTTCTTACATTAGCCTGACGTTTTCATGTGCTTAGCCACCACGCAAAAGATGTAGCCACCGAAAAGGTTGTTCGCTTGGATCCCTAACCCAGGATGTGACTTCCCCGATCACTCATGGGTTACCCGAACTATTTCCTGATAATTATGCTATGTTCATGGTTCCGCATGTAAAAGTCGGGGTTAGGGAATTTAGCCCCGGGTTAGAGTCTAACCTCGAACTAAACTAGCTCTCGGGTTACATTTTCTGTGTGTTTTTGTTTGTTTGTTTTAAATCAGAAAGCGGGTCTATTCCAGCAAGATGTCTATGCCGTTAGAGAAGGATTTTTGTCTTTCTGTCTTTGCTTCCTTTTTTATTTAATTTTGTTTTGGGGTTACTTTTGTTCTAGTCTGGGTTAGGCCCGTAACCTTGGGTTAAATTAACCTCGAGTTTTACATACAGGCCCTGGAGAACAACATCTACGCAGATCCAACACCCCACCACACCCCACCCCCGCCAACTTTTTTTTTTCATAAACTATTCAGTATTTCTGTACAGTGTGTACTGGCAACTGCGTGGTGTGACGGGGCGGTTGACTGTGTTAACAGCGCCGACGAGCGGCAGTGTCTCCCGGCAGAGAGATCTCTAGACATTGTCACTGCATTGCCTCCAATCACTATAGACTTCAACAAAATGGGAAATTTCACTGTGGACGGTTTCGAAGTCTTCGGCAATTCACTCACCTGCTCTGAGACCCACTTTGCGTGTGTGGTCGAAGACTACTGTCTGCCGGTGTACGTGCGCTGTAACGGCGTGTACGACTGTCCGGGCAAAGAGGACGAGGCGGAGTGTGACAGCTACACGTGTCCCGGGTTCTACCGGTGCCGGGCTTCCCGTGTGTGTGTGCACGCCGACCACTTGTGTGACGGCGTGTTCCAGTGTCCGCAGCGCGATGACGAACTGCTGTGCGGTTTCTCGTGTCCTCCCGGGTGCACGTGCTACGGGACGGCGTTCTTCTGCACACGGGTCACCACTCTAGGCAGCTACACACAGCTGCGGTTTCTGGACGCAAGCGGCACTGGTTTGACCCTTGGTGATGTCGTCAACAACGCCATGTTGATTCACCTCAGTCTTGCTCAGTGCAACCTGACGCGCGTGGACAGGGTGAGTCTGCCAAACCTGCGGAGCCTCGACCTCAGTGACAACACACTGACAACGGTCAACTTCAGTGATTTTCAACTCTTGCCCAATCTGCAGACGCTGTCTCTCTCCGGGAACCCACTGTCCACCTTTTCTCACAGCACGGAGCTGCCCATGAGCTCGCTGATATTATTCGACATGTCCCGGGTGATACTGCGTGAGCTGCTCACAGATTTCTTCAGCGTCTTTCCGAACTTGAGAACCATGAACCTGTCAAACAGCGCAGTGGACCGGGTGGTTGGTGATGGGTTCGGGTTCATGAAGGAGCTTCTTGTGCTTGATCTCCGGGGTTGCCCGATGACTGTCTTCCCCCGAGGCTTGCTTGAGGGATCGGGGAAGTTAGAGAGGGTGTACTCCGACAGTTTCAAGCTGTGTTGTCCTGGTACGCTTCCGGTCGGCTTCAACCCCTCGCACTGCCACGCGCCTTCAGACGAGATCTCGTCCTGTGAGGCGTTGCTCCGTTCTGACGCATACCGACTGTTCCTGTCCTTCGTTTGCGTGCTTGCGCTATGCGGGAACTTGGGCAGCCTACTGTATCGCGCCTTGAGCGAAGTTCGGAGTAAACTTGGCTACTCTACTTTCGTTACCCACCTGTGCGTGTCTGACTTTATGATGGGAGTTTACCTGGCCGTCATAGGTGTGGCCGACCGGTTGTACATGGGAGACTATCTCTGGAATGACGTCATGTGGAAGGGGAGTGTCTTCTGTAAAGCAGCCGGCTTTCTGGCGCTCGTGTCCTGTGAGGTGTCGGCCTTCATCATCACTCTCATTACACTCGACCGCATTCTGGTCATTCGCTTTCCTTTCAGCGAACTTCACTTCCGGAAGTTCTCGGCTAATCTGACGTGCGCAGTCGTTTGGGTCGTCTGTGGTATTCTGGCCGCCGTGCCTTTGTTTCCGGTGACGTCACACTGGGAATTCTACAGCCAGACGGGAATCTGTCTGCCGCTGCCAGTGACCAGAAATGACTTTCCCGGCCACAGCTATTCCTTCAGCATCATGATCATTCTCAACTTTGTCCTCTTTGTGGTGATCGCCACTGGGCAGGTGTTTGTATACTGGTCAGTCCGCGCCAACGTCATGGCGGCCAGCGACACGACCAGACAGTCACAAGACCTGACCATAGCTCGCAGACTCATCACCGTGGCCGCGTCAGACTTCCTCTGCTGGTTCCCGATTGGTCTACTTGGGATGCTAGCGGTCGAGGGCATGCCCATACCCGGGGAGGTCAACGTGGCCATCGCAATTTTCGTCCTCCCGCTGAACTCCGCTCTCAACCCCTTCCTCTACAACCTGAACATGGTACTGGAACGCAGACGCAAAACACGGGAAGAACGCTTGAGAAAAGTTCTCCTTGGTCTGCTGGAAGCCAAGATGGTTGAAAAGGAAGAGGAAAACGAGAAATCCTACACCAAGGAAGAGGCGTGCGCTTTGCTGAAGGACTGGCTGTTTCAGGGTGTACTGTCAGAGGAAAGGGTCCACGGTTACTTCCAGGACGCACCCACAAACGAATTAGTTATGTAGAGTGGATGGATGTTTTGAGGTGAAACGTCTTTATCCACTGCGGGAATAGTTTCCAAGACGGGGCACTGGTTTACGCAAATCTATCGTTACAAACGCTTTGACCGAAGCACGCACCTAGACACCTACACACTAGTACGCATATATACAAATACAGTCAAAGAGAAAACACACACACTGAACAACACTAGGAAACTGTAATTACAGCAGAAATACTGGGGGTCTCAGACGAAACGCTGCGCAGATTTTGGGGGGCTCTGTCGGGGTTCGAACCCTCTCAAGTCTCGACCTTTCGATCTGGAGTCTGACGCTTTAAATACGGGTGGGTGGGTGGGTGTTTGTGGGTTTAAAGTCCTTTTCCACCACATAGGGTGATACCAAAGACGGAGCAACGATGAAAAAACCAGCACAAATATTTGGCCCCAGCCGGGATCGAACTCACGACCCGAGCATTTGAAGTCCAACGCTCTACTATTCGACCACCCCGGCTCCCCCGCTTTAAATACGATCTGAGCTACTTACCCAACTCCTCTAAGTAATTATGTGTACTGAGTAAACCGTAGATTCTTTTTTCCCCTTATTGTGCTTCTCTTGAGGTTCGGTGTGTGTTCATGCACGGTTAACCCTATTCCTGCCATGTAAATTATAAAGGGATCTATTCCCCTGCCCAGCTAAGCAAAGCAGATACTGGAAGTAAAGAATGAATCGCATCTAAGCTCTTTAAAACAAGCTTGATTAGAATGCAATCTCGCACTATTACAATAATAATAATTGATACTTATTGATACTTATATAACGCTCTTTCTCGCAGAGAGCTCACCGCGCTTTACAAGGAAAAGAAAAGAAAAACATTGGAACAATACAGTCAGATATGAACAAAGCATATCACATTAATACACACAATACACCTTCACAAAACACACAACATATCAACACTATAACCAGACAGGTGCCTGCAGGTATAGTGGGCGAATGGGTCCCTTCCACCGCGGGACATAAGCGGGAAAGCAGAAAAAAGAGAAGAAGAACGATGCGGTTGGAAGAGGAACAGTAGAACGGTAGAACGAGTCCCCGTGTGTGGTACAAGATGTGTTAAAATGAAAAAAAAAAACAACAAAAAAACAAACAAACCAAAACTGCTTTTACAGGATTGTTCCTGTGTCTGACACTCACGCTCACAAGCAAATTAGTTACACTGAGTGTAAATGTCAAATGCTTGGGTAGACTCTTTGTTTTCCCGCGCTCTTTTTCTTCTCTGGTATCTCTAAAGTTCTGCAGGTTTTTTTTTTTAATTTTTTTTTTAAGGTGGTTGGCTTTTCGTGTTTTCGGTTTACATGGAACGGGTGCGTATAAGAGATGACTCTCGAAAGATGACTGTGAGTCGCTCAGATGCGCGCCTATCACACGTCAACAACACCTCGAGGATGACGAGTTCCATTCACATCAGTTCAAGATGTCATCTCTGCCCTTGGAGGGAATCCTGGTGTAATACGCCAGATTAACAAGATTAGACTACCGGGCACTTTTAGCCTGGACCTGCATTGACCCGGGGCGCTTTCAGCCTAAGGCTGCATTGACCAGGTACAGTTCAAGCCTATAGCTGCTTAAACCCGGGGCACTTTTAGCGTCAAGCTGCATTGACCCGGCGCACTTCCAGCCTCTAGCTACATTGAATTGGGGCACTTCCAGGCTCTAGCTACATTGAATTGGGGCACTTCCAGCCTCTAGCCACATTGAACCGGGGCACTTCCAGCCTCTAGCTACATTGAACTGGGGCACTTCCAGCCTCTATCTACATTGAACTGGGGTACTTCCACCTCTATCTACATTGAACTGGGGCACTTCCAGCCTCTATCTACATTGAACTGGGGCACTTCCAGCCTCTAGCTACATTGAATTGGGGCACTTCCAGCCTCTAGCTACATTGAATTGGGGCACTTCCAGCCTCTAGCTACATTGAATTGGGGCACTTCCAGCCTCCAGCTACATTGAATTGGGACACGTCCAGCCTCTAGTTACATTCAGCTTAGTCACCTCTAGCCTCGAGCTACATTGAATTGGGGCACTTCCAGCGTCTAGGTACATTGAACTGGGGCACTTCCAGCCACGAGGTACATTGAATTGGGGCACCTCTAGCCTCGAGCTACATTGAACTGGGGCACTTCCAGCCACTAGGTACATTGTACTGGGGCACTTCCAGTCTCTAACTACACTGAACTGGGGCACTTCACGATTGAGAGTACATCACGTGTGCTATACCGGGATGACCGAGATGGTAGACTTGGACTTGCAATGCTCGAGTCGTGAGTTCAAATCCCATCTGGAAGCCACACATTCGTGCCGGCTTTTTCCATGTTGCTCGGTCATTGCTACCACCTGTATGTGGTGGAAAAAACAACAACAACAACAACAACAGAAAATGGACAAAATGTGTTGAACTTAACAAAATTCAATCGCGTTTCTTCCATGTACGTGTGGTCTGCTGGTCATCGTATAGACTGAGGGTTCTTTCCGATCCTCCCGTGTCCACACTGTGTGCCGACTCGGTCAACCTTAACCCTAACCCTAACCCATAACCCCTAACCTTAACCCTAACCCCTCTGCGTGTGCATGACCTCGGTTCAGTTTCATGCGCTCTGCTCAGAGGGTCATACAACATTAGGGCTTTTATAAAAAGTTCCTACCTGTGTTTCATATCATGTTTTACACGGTGTTCTGTAACTACAGCTCTGTGTAATTCGCTTCGTAAAGGGGGTTAGGGTTATGCAGGGGCGGCCGGAAGATGTTGGGGGGGGGGAGGGGGGGGGGCAGAATCTCAGAGGGGGGAAACGCCAGAGCCAGTGAAAGGAAGGAAGTTGCCTGGAGAAAGTGAAAAGCGGGGGGGGGGGGGGGGGAGGGGGGGGGAGTGATTATCAGACGACTTTCTGCCAAGTCGTTTTGATATTTCATGCAACGGCCAAACTGAGTTCTCTGTTGGGTGGGATGAGGGAGAGAGCAGGAAGAGGGGGAGGGGGGGGGGGGGTAGGGGAAGGGAGGGGGGGCAAGACCATGGCTTTGCCCCCCCCCCTCTTGCCATAGTCACCTGATTTTCCAGGGAGGGGGGGGGGCAAAAAGATACTCTTGCCCCCCCCTGCTTGGGTACACGGGGGGCTGCTGCCCCCCCCCCCTGCCCCCCCGGTTCCGGCGCCCCTGTTATGTTTAGGAATAGGTGTAGACTTAAGGTTTGGTTTAGAAGGGAGAAGACGGCTGTAGTGCGTTGAAAAGAGGTACAGAATTGCTCTACAGAACAAACTATACCAACACAGGTCAACTGCAGGTACTCTTTGTGCGGCTGTTACGGGTCCCGTCGGAGGTGCCAAAATGTTACGTGGTAAATGTTTGAAGATCCCGTCGTCTTACCGAGGAATACGATGACAATCAGGCGAACACTCTTCACGAGTTTTTTTGTGAGTGAAAGAGACTTCTTCCGCAGTCATAAGAACTCGCTTCGTGAAGAGTGTTCGTCTGACTGTCATCGAGTAAAGTGTCCTTCTACCAACAGCTACATTTCGTAATTGCCTGCATGATTCGAACGATTCAAGGAGCTTCGGTTGAATCAGAGATCTAGATTGACAAGGAATACGCTTGCCTTCACAGCGGATGGCAGACGACTGCAGTGACTAGACTCGATTCTGCTCACAGGCGTTTGGTTGTTGAAACTGGCTTTGATTTGAGTATGCAGTTTTTTTTTTTTTTTTTGGGGGGGGGGGGGGGGGGGTACAGTCTCACGTCGTTTTCGAGTTTCGAGCCAACTTTTATTCGCCACAAAGTTATTGTGGTTAGTGTTCGTTGAAACTGTGCATGATCTGAGTAAGCAGTGCTAGTTAGGTTTTGGGTAAAGTCATTTTTTACTTGAACAACTAGTTGATGAAGTTGGAAACACCGATACCGAGCCGTAAACTTGTTTCGTTTATGCCGGCCGTGTTGACACACGAAGATCGGGGTGCCGCGCACCAGGCGTAGTAATACCTTCTTCTGTGATTCTCTGCCGAAAGGTTCTATCTGTGTTCTTTCTATCTAAACAGATAAAACCTTGGCAGGAAACACACGGATGTGGTTGTCATGTGATGTGTCACGTGAGTTATTTTCACTAGTGTGATTCCCGCACTTATACAACGGGAGAGATCAAAGGGAAAAAAAGCCGGCGATGGATGATAAGCGAGACTATGAGTGCGTGTGCGCGGGTCAAGAAATGAGAATGACAATGCGCCGGAGACGATGAAAGATGATGACACCGCACGTCCTTTTCTTTACCATTCGCATAATTATTCTTGTTGAGACAGTATAGAGGACAGTATATAGCTAGCGTGTAGCACAAACTTGTACATAATTATGTCATCATCTGCCCTTGTACGTGATTATGTATTTATCTCTCTGTCATATGTTCAGTCTACAAGTACATTCACGTTTGCACGTTTCAACTGTCGGTGGTCTAGTGGTTAAGAGACTTGTTACCAGTGCGAGAGGTCAGGGGTTCGAGTTTCACTCGGGGCAAAAAAAATTTTCCTTCTCGTATGTGGCACCGTTCATTCGGACCGATCGTCAGGGGGTTCTCTCCGGGTACTCCAGCTTTCCCCGCCTCTGCTTTGGAAATCTTCAGCCCACCAAATTTGAAAAATAAATGCAATTCTAAACTCCGAAATTTAAATAGCTGACCTGACCCTTCGCACCACGTGATTGTAACGTGTTTATGTCCAGTGTGTGAGAATGTGTGTGATTCAGGAGGGCGTGCGTGTTGGGTTCAGTTCGCGGCGCTTTGAGCCGATTCATAAAATTGGGTAAAGCGCCTATACAATACTCAATACAATATAATACAATAATAATAATAATAATTATCATTTCATACTGATGTATGTATGCTTTTTCACTCCCTCAAGTGATGTGATTAATGCTCACTGCCTATGACATCATGTCTAATTTTTTCGGCAACGGGTTTTTAACAACACTGCTAACTTTGATCCTCTCTCTGCTCGTCTACGTTTGTGTGACGCAACCGAGGCGCAGTGACGCAATCGCAGTCGCATTCGGTGACGCAGTACATGATGCTACAGTAGAAGTCAGAAGATATGAAATAACTGAGGGTGCAATCGAGAGAGAAGAAGAATCTACCATTGGTAAGGTCACAGAGGAGCAACAGAATAAGGAAAAAGAATACAGAAGCCACAGCTCCACGACTGGAGATTTTGGAGACGACTTTGCTGGCGATGGGAACTTGAAGGACAACGACAGTGACGACGTGGCAGATGTCCCCTCGACCGGAAGAGTACAAGAAATGTCGAACAACTATTCTTTGCCACCTTCCATTGATTCTGTGCCAGGGGTCAGTGTGACTGAACCGCCCTCTATTGAAAACTACACAGATCTGAGGTTCACGACGGAGGGCATAACAGACTGCCTTCTCAATAACGGGCAACTCGGAGGGGAGGAAACACTAAGATCCGCAAACATCATCTACTACACCAGCTTCAGGGGAGATCACTTCGGCGTTTTCCGGCGGTACGCATGCTCGGTGCACGTACGACTTCCGCGAGGCACGGTGGGAAGGGTCCAGTTTCACGACTTCCACCTTCCGTGTCAAAGAGGCAACTGGATGCATTCTGTGCACATAGCCGACACTGCGAGAGGAAGTGGCTATTCGTACTCTTTGATCGGCACTCATTGTGGAAGGTCCATGTCCCCGAGTGTATTCGTGGGACGTACCAATGCAGTGGTCTTCAGTATCACGTTGACACACCTGGATGAGCCAGTCAGGTTGAACATAACCGTCACGCCAGTGCTGGCGAGACCTAGGTTGCAAGTGGTCAGGACATCCAATGTTTCAGGTATGTCTGATAAAGTAATTGTATACGTAGGAACTATAACATCACTCGCTTAGTTCTAAAAGCAAAGAAATCAGAACACGTCACACCCCTTCTTCGCACTCTGCACTGGTTGCCTGTGTCTTCTAGAATTCAATACAACATTTCATCCCTTACGTACAACTGTGTCACCTCCTCCTGTCCTCCATATCTGTCTTCTTTGCTTCAGCTTTACACTCCATCTAGACATCTTCGTTCTGCTGCTGACACTCGGAAACTCCGTGCCCCTCATGCCAAGACAAAAACCTTTGGTCAGCGTAGTTATTCATACCAGGGTCCGACTTGTTGGAATGATCTCCCAGTTGTAATCAGATATGCAGACACTGACAAAAACAGCTTTCAAAACAAATCTGAAAACCCACCTCTTCACAGCCTTCAGCCAATAACTGTTGCCATATCATCATCTTGCTGGTCGCGTGTGTGTGTGTGTGTGTGTGTGTAAAAGCCAGGGGCAGCACATTATGTGTTTGTAGTTTAATGTATGCGTGGAGGCATGTTCATTGTAAGGCGGCCTGAGCTCCCGCGAGAGGGAGGGCGTCCCTTAAGTACCCATTTTACTATTATTATTATAACGGGACAAATGTCCTGACTACCCTTAAAAGTAGCGGACATTTGTCCTTGGTACACACAGCTCGCTTCGACTGTGACGTCACCACCATCTAGTCTCAGCCGCAGTTTGGAAAATAGACGGAAAAGCGTCATGTATCTCTCGGTGACCTTTTCCATGTCTTTGGTAATATAATGTCTAAGCTGCCATGAAATCTGGGCCTGTATGTAATGGTCGAGGTTAGGGCTATTTAACCCCGGGTTAGAGTCTAACCTCGAACTAAACTAGCTGTAGGGTTAAATTTTCTGTTGTTTTTTGTTTTAAATCAGGAAGAAGGCCCATTCCAGGAAGGTGCCTGAGCCGTTATAGAAGGATTTTTTTCTTCCTTTATTTGCTTCCTCTTTAATTTAATTTTGCTTTTGGGTTTCTTTTGTCCTAGTCTGGGTTAGGCCCGTAGCTGTGGGTTAAATTAACCTCGACTTTTGCATACGGGCCCTGTACAACAACACGCTAAAGATGTACAACTAAAGCGATGATAATGAAACTAGGGCTCACGTTTCCCCCGGGAACTACTTCGCGGATGTGATGAATTGTTGATGTAGTGCTTCGGTTTCAGTTCGGATCTTTTGCGCCTTTTGCGTGGCTAATATCTAATCGTAAACTAAATACAACTGGGTATAACTACGGATTTCTGGCAAAAGGGAGTATCCGACATGAATATCCTATGTAGAATACTTTGTTTTGCCAGAAATGGACCAATAACTGCACTTCTATACGAAATAGAAATAGATATAGGAAAAAAAAACCAAACCAAAACACACACACACACACACACACACACACACACACACACACACACACACACACACACACACACACACACAACGACAACAACAACAACAACAACAACTCTTTTTGGGAAAGTGCCTTGTGTTATTCACCATTTTAATTGTTACATGAGCTGCCTTGGTGTAATACTGACGCCCAAATGTTACGTGGTAAATGTTTGAAGAGCCCGTCGTCTTACCGAGGCATACGATGACACTCAGGCACACACTCTTCACGTAGCGAGTTCTAATGTGCGAAGCTTGGGAGTGCAGTGTGACACCAGAGACGTGCTGTAATAAACTCCACACGGCTATAACTTTTCTACGCGCTCACGAGTCTTTTTGTGAGTGAATGAGACTTCTTCTGCAGTCAGTGTAAGAACTCGCTACGTGAAGAGTGTTTGCCTGATTGTCATCGTATTCCTCGGTAAGACGACGGGCTTTTCGAACATTCACCACGTTAACACCATGCCTTACTGTGATCTTGATAGGGCTCATACAGACTGAGGGCTGGGACGGAGTCACACCCTTCCCCTCTATCACTGACGACTCAGTCCGGATTGCGGTACCCGCGGGACACTGGGTGATGGTCAGTTTCGAGAGGGTGGACCTATCACAGTTTCACTGTTTGCATGAAATGAGCCCACCCCGGGTCGTCCAGAAGCTCGTCTTGACGGGAAGTGACGCCTTCAGCAAGTTCCGACCTCCGGACACGTGCAACAGATCGCTTCCCAGGCCGGCCCTCTTCCGTATGGACGAGATGGAGGTATGCTGGTATTAGTATGTGGTTATCGTTGTTGTTTTGGGCTATCTTCGTTCAAGGACAACGTTGGCTCTTGTTTGTTTGGCGCATAGACATTCGTCAACACGGCCTGTCCAGTATCAAGCGTCAAAACAGCAGTCAGTATTCTCTCAGATTTGAAAAGGCAGTCAGCCTTATACGGAATATGTTTCCTGACCAGGATCAGTTGCCCCATACTTCGGCTCGAACCAGAGTTGACGATAAGCTGACCTCACTGATCTGCATCGCTGTCTGTAATATAGGAATCTTGTACACATATTGTATCATATTTTTTCCTTGTATTTGACCTATGTAAGTGTTTTGCTTGCTTGTTTGTTTGTTTGTACACGTTTTTATTTACCTCATGTGCTGTCGGTGTACGACTTTCTGTAAGCACATAGAAATGTAACTATGTGCATGGGAAAAAAATCAGAAAACAAAGAAAAATGCTGTAGTGATTATTTTTTTAAAAAATGAAGAAGGAACGCACAGCCCGGTAAAAAGAAAAAAGGAAAAGAAAAGAAAAACAATTTTTTGGCTTGAAGCGGACCTGCATGTAGTTGAGGTTAAAAAAAGGAGATAAAACCCCCAACATTGGCTCTCGCGACCTTTCACGTCATACCATTCATAACATTTGTAGTAACCAGAGGTCAGCGATAGAGCAGGGAAGAAGAAACGGGCATTCTCCTAGGAAGGCGAGGCCGTGTAATAAATGTGACATGCGCGTCCTTGGTGATGAGAGCTACATTTTCTTTTGGTGTACGTGTCCAGGACAAAACTCTTATTCCTGTCAACTTCCACGGGCAAATATCCTCATTTAACTTTTGTAGATTAGTGGTCTTTGAAAATGCCACAGAAAAAAAATGTACTGAATTTAGCTAAATACACCAAAAGTAATAGAATACTTTAAATGTAAATATAGCAAACTGTGGATGCGTGCATGTGTGTGTGTGTGTGTGTGTGTGTGTGTGTGTGTGTGTGTGTGTGTGTGTGTGTGTGTGTGTGTGTGTGTGTGTATGTGTGAATATTACGCTGTACAGTTTTCCACACTCGCGAATGTCCTCCGAGCGCACAAAGGCTCGTTTTGCTGCTGCTAATTATTAATGTACATGGATAATTTTTTTCTCTCTTTCCAGTTTGCGCGCATCGTATATTTTGGATTGATGTCATTGTTGCACCATGTATGCTTGGCCCTTTTACTTTGACCATTCCTCCACACTCGCGATAACCCCGGGATAAACGGAACAAACTCTTTTGAGTTGACTTTGACTCTGAGGAACTCATACGCGCAACAGTAGCTGCATCTTTTGAAGTCCAGCCCGTGAGGCCTCATTAATTTTGGGGTCAACAATCACAGTGTTTGGACTTATCTGAGTTCTTTGAACAGAAAAGGGGAGCCGGGGTGGTCGAATGGTAGAGCGTTGGACTTCTAATGCTCGGGTCGTGAGTTCGATCCCGGCTGGGGCCAAATATTTGTGCTGGCTTTTTCATCGTTGCCCCGCCTTTGATATCACCCTATGTGGTGGAAAAGGACGTTAAACCCCCAAACCCCCAACACCCTTGAACAGAAAACCCGAAAATGATCACTCACAACGGGGTATTTAACAAAACTCCTTCCAGCTCATCTGTCCGAGATTTCCCAGATTGTGTCGGCCGTAAGCCTACACTAAGATGACGTCATACGGGAGTTTAAGGGAATGTGCAAATGGTTCTTGATTACAGATGAGAAACAGTATCTTCGGAAGGAGCTTACCAAAACACTACGAGGGTTTGAGTAATGAGAACCGCTGCACTAGGTTTCTTTTTTAAAGCCTTTTTTCCCCCACTAAATGCATTAAAAATCGTGTTCCCAGGTCCGTCCATTCTGTATTGGTGTGAGCCCGCACTAATACGTTTCGTAACGTTTTTCTTTTTACCATCAATTTGATGTTATTCCGTTTGAAATTGGAGAGAGAGAGAGAGAGAGAGAGAGAGAGAGAGAGAGAGTTTGTGAAGCAGAATGTGGCAAGGACAAGATAGAAGAAAGGACACTGTAACTTATCTTTCATCCTTGAAAAATAAAGTGTCATTGTCATTGTCATTGTCCTTAGTACTATGTGGATGCTCAAACTAGCGAGAGCCCCCTTCAACTACAAGGCAAAAACCCTTTGTACTGTGTTCTGTAGGTGAACTTCTCTAGCGAAGTGAACCCAGAACACTCCGGCTTCAGGCTGCGGTTTTCTTTCCACGAGCACGCGACGCGGCCGCACCAGCTGCCGGATGGACGGTGGAACTGCTCCGTGCCGCACTGGGCCGACTTCCAGCAGCACTTTCCCTGTGACCTACGTCACGACTGCGTCAACGGCGAGGACGAGGAGAAGTGCGTGAACACACATGGGCCGTGTGGCGTCGGGCGCCTTTCGCTTGGAAAGAGGTCAGCACGTTACTCAGATGCCGACTGAAATAGTATTATTTTTTGTTGTTGTTGTTTTGCTGCTGCTCCAACTCTTTTGCCAGCTCCAGTGGTGTTCCTCCCAGGTCATGGGTGGAATCCACGGAGGGCTCGAAAGCTGGGGGTATTTATTATGCATAATGATGGAGATGAGGATGATGGTAACATAATGGTATGGAGGTCCGTGTTTTTTTTTTTGGGGGGGGGGGGGGAGGGGGGGACTGCGGGACCGCATTCCACGCTTCCTATCATAAATATCCCGGCTTTAACCAGGCCTAATGAACCTCGGCACCTGCGGTGCCGGCCGTGTAATCATCCACATCATAAGACGTGTCATACCAAGGGAAGCACCCCCAACGTCGCACCCGTGAAGTGGGTGAATCTCGGCTGCGTGGCAACACCCTCGCCACTGGGCCCATAGCACACCCGCTCTGGGTAGGAGCCGACCTATGTAGGAAAAAATCCCGCTTGCCTCGGCTGGGTCTCTAACCCCGGGTCTCCCGGTCCATGGCCCGAAGTGCTAACCAGTGCACTACAGTATGAAATTTTACCTCTCACTTTCACGTTGAAGATTGAAAGAACTGGAATAGCCATGGGTGCGTGGGTGGGTGGGTGTTTGGGGGTTTAACGTCCTGTTCCACCACATGGGGTGATATCAAAGACGGAGCAACGATGAAAAAGCCAGCACAAATATTTGGCCCCAGCCGGGATCGAACTCACGACCCGAGCATTAGAAGTCCAACGCTCTACCATTCGACCACCCCGGCTCCTCAAATAGCCATGGTGGGAACATGGGGCATAACAGAGGGAAGAAAGCTGGTTCTGCATTGCAACCGCCAGGAACTGTAATGCTGACTTATTTTTCTCAACAGGTGCTACACGCAGCTACCACCCCAGGACTCATGGTTCACCGCAGCTCGCGAGTGCATGTCCCACAATGCTCAGCTCATCAGCTTGAACGACCCGGACGAGTGGCGTGACGTCATACAGTACCTACGACCACGTGACTTCGACGGCGTTTACATTGGCCTGCAGTCGGCCGATCACACTCTCCCTCCAATGTAAGGATACATCATTTTGCATGAATGTTATGAAATGCGGAACGCTGAAGAGATTAATGTCGCGCGCGCACACACACACACACACACACACACACACACACACACACACACACACACACACACACACACACACACACATACACACACACACACACACACACACACACACACACACACACACACACGCACGCACGCACGCACGCACACACACACACAAAGGCGTAGTCAAAAGAACTCCAATGTATCTTGCGAATCTTGTTGTTTTGGGGATGTGTGTGCGTGCGTGCGTGCGTGCGTGTGTGTGTTGGGGGGGGGGGTGTTTTGTGGTGTGTTGTTGTTGTTGTTTTTGTCGTCATTGTCGTCAGTTCATGAACTCACCGACTTTAGGCACGTGAGTTGTTAGGCGACATTTTGGAATCCGCGCTTGAATTTGTTTGTTTGTTTGTTTTTGTTTGGGCGGGGGGGGGGGGTATTTAAAATAGTCCAGTTTTCAGATCCGTTTCACCGTCAAACTAACAGCACTGAAGTTGTCTGCGTAAAATTAATGTCTAGGTACCAACACACGTACCAATGGTCGGACAAAACGATTGCGTATTACATCAACGTCACCGGCACTTCCCGGATTGCGCGGTGTGCTTACCTCCCCTGGAAATGGTGGTACACGATAGCGCACACAGACGGCTGTAGATTGAACATCTCAGCATACAGCCTGTGTGAAGCAGACCCTCTTGCCAGCAGCGGCTCTGCGTTGGATGGGAATTTCTCCCAGGTTCGTCTGCCGGTTTCGAATAGTTTTGAAGCTGTAGTGAAGTACACGCGGTGCCCACACCGTCATGTGACGCACTCCTTCCTGGCCTGTGACGTCGACAGTTCGTGCTGGTCACGAGGTGGGGGAGAGGGCTCCTGTCTGGCGCGTCTCGACCCCCTCCCTCCGTCCTTCGTGTGTAGCAGTGGTAATCAGCGCGTTCCCTACACTTTGGTGTGTGACTACCGAGCTGACTGTACGGACGGAAGTGACGAGGACTTCTGTACACATCTGCCATGTTTGGGGGCGGACCTGCTGCAGTGCGGGGACGGACAGGTGTGTGTGTGTGTGTGTGTGTGTGTGTGTGTGTGTGTGTGTGTGTGTGTGTGTGCCACGGAGGCAGTGTGTGTGTGTGTGTGTGTGTGTGTGTGTGAGTGTGTGCCACTGTGTGTGTGTGTGTGCCACTGTGTGTGTGTGTGTGTGTGTGTGTGTGTGTGTGTGTGTGTGTGTGTGCCACTCTGTGTGTGTGTGTGTGTGTGTGTGTGTGTGTGTGTGTGTGTGTGTGTGCCACTCTGTGTGTGTGTGTGTGCTGTAGTGTCTCCAATTATTCCACATCATCTAACCAGGACTGTTTCTTGGTCAGGGGACGGTCACAGCTATCCTGAAAGTCAGTTCTAGTCCTTTAGCTAGATCGCTAGTTAACCACATCAGCCCCGTTCCCTCAGCTTAGCTAATGTATATGTATAACATTACATGCGTTCATGCAACTTGACTAAATGTAACAAGGAGGAATGGCCCCATCCCATAAAATTGTTTCACCAAATTTCACGTTATTTTGTCTATTTTTATTGTTATTGTTGCTGGTGTTTTTTTTGTTTTGTTTTGTTTTGTTTTTGTTTATTCTTCTCTTCAAGTCTGTAAGACCTATCAAAGACACCAGCCCCCCCTACGCTACAGCGGATCTACAATCTTAGGAGAGAGAAGGATGACGTCAATTCCGTGAACTAAACATTTGACGTCAGCCTCACGCAGGCCGTCTGAGGATGCTTGTTCATGTCTTGTGATTCCCCTGTTGGTGTTGTGACTTCCCCGACTGAATTAATTTTTACATAAAATCTGGAAGATGTAGACGGCTTGTGAAATGTCGGAGGCAGTGGCGATATTTGCAGATTTTGTCTGTGAACTCAACATTTGAGTCGTCTGACAGATGATGCTTGCTCATGTCTTGTGATTTCCTTGTTGCTTTTGTGACTTCCCTGACGGAATTAATTTTACAGAGCCAGTAGAGGGCTGCACATATGACAGGTACTACTGCACCATAATAGCCGTAGTATATAGAGTAACAGAGCTTTTAGATAAGCATATTTTGTTCAAGTTTCTGCGAGAAACACCGGTCAAAAGAGTCCCAATTTTGCGATTTCATAAGTAAAATTCAAGGTATTCAAGCCCAAGTCATATATGCAGTTGTAACACGTGTCAAAACTGCCGGAATGATGAGTAATTTGAAGGAGGGCATTCCCATTCGAAAGCAGCAACTCTATGGGTGTGCAAAGCCTACATATCACGGGAAGTGTACTTGATCTGACCCAGTTCCTTTAGGTCAGGGGTAAAGAAGTCAGATAAGGTCACAGCTGACCTTGTGTGCCGTTGTGCAGGTACCCCCCCAACAAAACAAGGGAAAAAAACAACAACAGTAATAATAACAATAATGATAACTTTCTGAAAGAGGTGGCACAAAGTTTACCCATTTACGTTCGAGTTTGTTGTTGTTATCATCATCATCATCTTCATCATTGTTATCATTATTTTTATTGTTATAATAAAGTGTGAAAGTTTTACAGTGTGTGTCCAAAGAACACTGGTGTGACGGCATGCATCACTGTACCAACCACGCGGACGAGGACAAATGTTACCCCCCGGAGACAACTGTGAACATCAGAACCCCGCCCCCTCCCGCCATCATCCATTTCGACGGAAGGGGGAGCTTCTCTGTTGAGCCTTTTGGTGTGGAGTCCTCGTTATCACATCCAACGTGTCCTGAAACCCACTTCCAGTGCCCGGGCAACGGCTATTGCCTGCCCGTGTACGTGCGCTGTAACGGCGTGTACGACTGTCCGGGCAAAGAGGACGAGGCGGAGTGTGACAGCTACACGTGTCCCGGGTTCTACCGCTGCCGGGCTTCCCGTGTGTGTGTGCACGCCGACCACTTGTGTGACGGTGTGTTCCAGTGTCCGCAGCGCGATGACGAACTGCTGTGCGGTTTCTCGTGTCCTCCCGGGTGCACGTGCTACGGGACGGCGTTCTTCTGCACACGGGTCATATCCCTGGTCGGATATCCAGAGTTACGTTTTCTGGACGCACGTGGCACTGGACTGACCCTTGCTGACGTGGCCAACAACACGATGCTGATCCACCTGAACGTGGCTCAGTGTAACCTGACACGCGTCGACCGCGTCAGCCTCCCAAATCTCCACATACTCGACCTTCGTAACAACAGGCTTGCTAGACTCAACTTCAACCAGTTTGAATTCTTGCCTCACCTTCACACTCTTCACCTATCCGGTAACCCGCTTGCAAACTTCCTTGGAGACATTCCACTGTCATCGGTTAAGGTTCTGGACTTGTATAGCGTCCGGATCGTCGAGCTGAACGTCACCGTGTTCAGTGTTCTTCCCAACCTGCAGGTCCTGAACCTTTCCGGCTGTGACGTAGATCGTATTCATGACGGCGGGTTCCAGTCCCTGACCCAGCTTCGGGTCGTGGACCTTCGGGGATGTCCGCTGAGGGAGTTGCCGAGAACCTTGTTCAGCGGCGTGAAGGATCTGGAGCACGTGCGCGCCGACACGTACAGACTGTGCTGCCCTGGACTGCTGTCTGAAGACTTCAATCTACTCCAGTGTCACGCGCCTTCTGACGAGGTCTCCTTGTGTGACTCCTTGCTCACTACCAACGCTCACCGCGTGTTTTTCGTCATTGTCGCTCTGTTGGCGTTGCTGGGCAACATGGGCAGCTACCTGTACCACGTGATACGTCGAGAAAGCACGATCGTGGTGACGTTTGACGTGTGTCTGCTTCACCTCTACGTGGCTGACTTCCTGAAAGGCGTGTACGCCTCGGTGATCAGTTTTGCCGACATGCACTACAGAGGATCCTACTTCCTGCACGACGTTGGCTGGAGGAACAGCGTCATGTGTCACGTGACCGGCTTTCTCTTCCTGTCGTCGACAGAAGCGTCGGTTCTCATCATCTTCCTGGCCACGCTTGACCGATTTGTCGAGGTCCGTTTCTCGCAATCCCGCCTCTGTTTTTGCAGAATATCCCCACAGTGTAAATGCGTTGTCGTCTGGCTTGCTGCACTCACTGCAGCTGCAGTTCCTCTCTCGTTTCCCACTCCTTATGGGCAGTTCTACAGCTCGACGTCCGTATGCCTGCCTTTGCTGGTAATTTCTGGAGATGCTTTGTCGGGCCATAAAGGTTTGTTTCTAGTGATGGTGTTGATCAACTTCATAATCAGCACTGTGAGCCTAGTTTTCCAAGTCGCCATTTCATACCGTTCTCAGTCTGCGTTGAAGGCTATCATCGACACGGAAAGCAAACATACGAGAGATTTCAGTGTCATTCGGCGACTGGTCATGATCTCCCTTTCAGACTCTCTCCGCTGGTTTCTGATCGGATGTTTCGCAGTTTCGAGGTCGTTTTCAGGCGTCGTGGTAGGTGGTGACGTCGTTTCTACCGTGATGATTTTTACACTGTCCGCAACGTCAGCGTTGAACCCATTTCTGTACTTACTGGGCATCGCACGGGAAAAATGGCGGTTTGAACGCGAAGAGCGCATGCGCAGAATGGTGATATCTCAAGCAAAGACGAAGAGAGGCAACATGGAATTTGGCATGGGAAAAAGTTCAGGCTGGACAGAGGAAACTGCCTGGAGGTTTTTCAAAGAGTGGGTCAACTGTGGACTGTTGACACGTGATGACGTCATCCTTGTTAACACAAAATGACGTCATGTCTTTTTTTCGGGCAAAAACGTGTCGGTTGACTCATTGTGACGTCATGCCTGTTGGCATGCGATGACGTCATGTCTGTTCTGCAGACAGGAGATCTGCCACTGTGAACTGTTTCGAAAACCAACCTTTCGTGTACTAGCCATCTAAATCCCTGAACTTTTCATTTCTCCTGGTGCGTATTTGCATTAAAATTTGTTTGTTGCAAACAGGAGTCTTGCTAAAGTAACAGTCGATTTCTTGTCATGGTCTCTGTGTGTGTGTGTGTGTGTGTGTGTGTGTGTGTGTGTGTGTGTGTGTGTGTGTGTGTCTCTCTCTCTCTCTCACACACACACACACACACACACACACACACACACACACACACACACAGAGAGCTGAGAGTTGATTTTTTTCACACACCTGACAGTGGTAAGTACGTTAAAAAAAGCGTATATATATATATGTGTGTGTGTGTGTGTGTGTGTGTGTGTGTGTGTGTGTGTGTGATGATAACCCGTCGCCGAGAGTGCCTAGATACGGCCCTGATCCGGAAACTAGCAGCAATAAAACTACTGAGCTTTCACTTGTCTGATCACTTGCCCCTGACCTGAAGGAACTGGTGTGGCAGGCTTTGCAGCATCAGGTAAAGGGCTAGAACCCTTTCAGGACAGTGGTTCACATGATTGTTTCCCTTGAACCGTCAACGCCGAACAGCATCGTAAGAAGAGTACAGCGAATTTCACGAGCCCAGACACACACTCGCACTGGCTCGCACTATTTGGACGGACCCTAAATTCTTGCTCCTCGCAGATTCCGGGCTCCTCGTAAATTTTCAAACCACGTGCTTTATCCCCCGCACTGTTCGCCTCCAGGCGCGGCCGGTTTTGCTGCTGAACCGAGTGAAGACATTCAAATTCAATTCAAATAATTAAAAAACAAACAAACAACAACAAAAAAAAAAACAACCTTAATTTTATTTGAATTGAATTGAATTTGAAACTAACTCTTGATCATTCTTGAGAAATCTGCCGAAATTTCATCGTAAATTAGCGTTTCATCGTACACCTTCAAGTCACGTGACTTGGTGGACGTTATCCCCCGTGCACACTATACACAAAGAAACCGCACACACACACACACACACACACACACACACACACACACACACACACACACACACACACACACACACACACATACTGCACGAACGAACGCACGCACGCACGCACACACTGACACGCACACACACACACACACACACACACACACACACACACACACACACACACACACACACACACACACAACGTTGCACCTCGCGCGCTTCCCGAATATCCGTATATATATTTTATATCCGTACAGTTTCTTTCTCAGTCGTGTTGAAGGAGTAGCCTTCAGTTTGGCAACCAGCCCTGGAAAACCTGAAAAACCGTCTCTGCCACGATGAAAAGGTATACTCCGGTCGTCGTCCGAGAGGCTTCTCAAAATTCCCAAGCGCAACCTGAAATCCTTTGGCGAGCGCTCTTTCAGTTTTGTCGCACGAACCTTTTGGAATTCTCTACCAGCACACCTGAGAAATGCGCCCACACTCTCTGTTTTTCTACTCGCAATCTTAAAACGTCAGTTCCTCTTTTGCAAAGCCTTCCAGTAATTTCCTGTGTCAGTAACGGCTAATCAGTTTCACCAGTGCATGTCTGTCCATCCGAGTCGTTTGTAAAAATTGCGTGAGTGTCGGCGAGTGATTAGCGTATTGAGGTTGTTGTAAAGAAATGCGCCTTACAGATGAAATTATTCATTATTATTATCATTATCAGTTCACTGCTGCCCTTTCAAAACTGTGCTTTCAGAACACACAGACACACACACACACACACACACACATACACAGACACACACACATATGTGGACACAGACACACGGACATCATTACACACACACACACACACACACACACACACATGTGGAAACAGACACACGGACACGGACACAGACACAGACACACACACACACACACAGACACACACACACACACACACACACATGTGGACACAGATGCACACACAGAGACACAGACACAGACACACAGACACACACACACACGGCTCAAATCTACGAGGAACACAACAATGTTGGAAAATGCACTTTTTATTTTTCAAAATCTATCATCCGAGAAATAAATGTATAAATAAACAAACAAACAGAAGTTTAAAAAACAAAAACAAACAAACAAAACAACAACACGTCGCTCACACACACCATACCAAAACATCATCTCACTTAGCGTGGTTTAGCTATTGATTCGCATCTTAGTCATCCAATGAATAAACAGTTTCTAGGAATGTGGGCGTGCAACAATCTGCCCGTGCGACTGTCTTGTAAAACACGCGCATACTTCAACAAATAAATGTGGAAAAAGGAAAGGAAGTGACCACGATATGATATCACTACCATTAGGAATATTTTAGCGGTTACAAAAACAAACAAACAGCAACAAACGAAACACCACCATCAACAACAATTGAAAGTACAAAACGGCACAAGTGTGGTATCATATTATCAGTATTGCTGCAGGTGACAAACTGGTTTGGGCAAGTATTCATAAACGGGTTCCTACCACGCTAAACACGTGTACTCCCGCTACACTTTCGCACGTGTACAAACGTATACCGTTAGATGTTAAATATATACGAATATATTTTTTCTTAGATCCATACGGGAGGCTCAGCGCGTTTGGAGTGATCTCCTCTGTGCATACTGGCACAAGACTTCGTACGAATTTGGGGAAAAGAGTTGAAACAGAGGCAACAAAACTGACGCAAAATGGTCTAGGAACTGTGGTTTGTTGGTTAAGGCAACGGATTTGGATCTGGGAATAAGAATGCTCGAGCACAAGACACTGTCGTTGATTAAGTGCAAAGGGGCGGGGTCCGGGTGGGTGGATGAGGGGGGGGGGGGGGGGTGGAGGGTCGGGGTGGGGGGTGGTTCCGAGTAAAAAAGGGAGTATGAAGGAAGAATTCGACAATGTATAAGGAAGAAACCATTCAAACCTTAAGAACCATTCCCGTAACCACGTCTTCCATACACAAGCCGAAATCTACCTCCATCGCTCTTAGAAACCCTGGCAATGGTCACTTGAATTGGAGGTTACGCCTGGAAACCTCCCTGCTGAGTACAAACTTTGATCTCCACGACGACCGAAGCTTCACGCCTCCCGAAGTTTCCAACACGTCCTTCCACATAAAACACAAAACAACAACAACAATGGAATGGATTACCCTGAAAACCGAAATACCGCTATCTCAGTTTCAGCTGTACACACCCTTGTTATGAACGTCTCCACATCAAGTAAAACCCATTTTTTTTCTCTCTTGCCGCAATTTCTTGAGACACAAACCACAACATTAGGGTCCTTTGTGTGGAGCCACTCATCCCAGGATCTGCACTGGGGCACTACTTCCAAAGTGGGGTGTTGGGGCTGGGGTGATGGTTGGGGCGTGGTGGGGTTGGGGGATGGTGCTGGTGGTGAAAGAAGAGGGGTGGGGGGGGGGGGGGGGAGAGCGGGGTAAAGGCAAGGAGGAGGAGAGAGAGAGAAAGAGTTCAGGGGCACTCATTTAAAGACGAGTTATGAACGTATGTCGAAGTGAAAAGCCACACAGCGAACAATACTCAACCGCATCTGTGCCTTACAACGTTACCCTGTAAACTGGTAGTTACTTGTGGTCGCAATGAATCAATGCACGTTAGATTTAGTCAATGAAATGTACGGCCCACCCCCACCCCCCAAAAAAAAAAACCCACAAAAAAACACAAACAACCAACAAACAAACAACAACAACAAAAAAACAACAACAAACAACAACAAACAACCAACCAACAAACAAACAAACAAAAACACAAAAAACAAAAACAAAACCAACAACAAACAAACAACAACAAGAAAACCCCATACATACACAAATCAATACTCAGTCACTGAAGCTCCACTCAAAGTTTTGAAAGGAATGTTACTGCAAGTTAAAAACCGAAGAAATGCATGTACGCAGTATTTTCAAGTGCAAAAGAAACACCTTCATTTTCTCGTATTTGTCTTGCAAGTCAAGTTAAAAAAGAAGGATTTTTCTAGAACAGAGAGACACACACATGTCATCTGTCTTGCAAGTCAAGTTAAAAACTGAAGGAATGCATCGCAACAATAGTTTCAAGAGCAAGACAGACACCTAAATATCATTTGTATTACAAATCCAGTTAAAAACCGAAGGAATGCATATTTAAGTGGGGATTTTCATGGGCAAACGAGACACTTAAATCTCATTTGCCCCGAACATCCCCACACAAACAAGTCCTGGCGATCTGAGGTCTTCAGTCACCTGTAAAAAGCGACCAAGCTCCCTAGACTCGACAGGCGCTTATTTCTTTTTTCCAGGTGACGGTGAACATGCAGTCTCTGTACCGTAAAGCCTTTTAGCACTTGTATGCCCTGTCTCAGCCACCTGCCTGGAGACGCCATGCATCTTCAACGAATATATAAATCTTGTATGACATACCTGCATTCATAAAGAGTTTGTGAATCAGAGGCAGCCGTCTTCTCTAATTTCATCCCGTTGAGGGGGAAAAAAAGTTACAAAGTTATTCAGTGACACCAAGCGCATTAAACGCATATCCTCTTACTTTGGTTTCTTTTCTTCTCTCTCTCTCTCTCTCTCCCTCTCTCTTTGTTTTTTCGCAAGGCCTCAGAAAGAACTTGACACGCCTCCCAAGTGCCATGGCTATTACATCACGACAAACACGGAAGTGGTGAGTGAGAAATCCGCCATGTTTTACAAGTTGAGCAGGGTGACATGTTACAGAAGCAACCTCCCTCTCACCTTAACCCTTCTACCACCTTTCTCCCCACCCCCACCCCCCACCCCCACTTTCACTCTCCTCCCCTGTCCCCCCCTCCCCCCACTACTGTTATGTGAGTCATTTGAAAGAATGCGACCTTGAACGGAAAAAAAGCTCAGTAAAGACTGCACACTTGGCGTAAACTTGTAGACAGAAGTTCACTTCAGTTTCAGTTTAGTTCGAGATGGCAAATCTTTGTTTTTTGTGTGAGTACACTCAGACACCCCCCCCCCCCTCTCTCTCTCTCTCTCATCTCTCTCTCTCTCTCTCTACTGTAGTGTTAATTTATCAGATTTTAGGATTAATTTAGTCTGCTACTGCAATACTGTCACACTGTGTTTGTTTCACCATGAGCATGACTACAAGCCTTCAGTGCATGTTCATGCTCGAGAATTGTTCAGTTATATTAAGTTCCGTATTGCAATAAACTTGTTTAAAACCAAGATGGCAAATCTGCGCCTGGAAATTCCCGTACGTGTTCCAACCCATCACTCAGCAATCGCAGTCGACAGAATGGTAAATACACAGTAAGGACCAAGTAACACTTCAAAAAAACTTAATCTTGACTTCCAACGCATGGACCTTGAATCAGGGTCATAAAAATCAGGGTAATGGTAAAACCAAAGTATAATAAACAGGATAACTTACAAAGAAATAGTAATAACAACAAATTCAGACCACAGCAATAACTGTTTCGATGACACGTCAACCTCGACTAAGTTCGACAGCAGGCATTGGTCTCATTATAAAATACATTCATACAAATAACTTCATCAAAGTACCAGTTTAAAAAAATCGTTGATGTGTGTAGGCCTACGCTCGTACACCCAAAGGCATCAAACCACTGTGTTGGCCTGGAGTTAATACAACTTATACATCAAAACTCATAATTTACAAAATATGTCTATATATATTTACAAAAGTACATACAGTATCTCATCTTTTCGGAAATAAAAAATATCAAAACTACAATATAGTGCGTATGTTCTTTTTAGAGGACGCCATATTATGTGAATAACTGTAGCTTCACGTCTTTTTTTAATATTTCGTCAGCACAACGTTTAGCAAAGTAGAGCGTGAAATACTTTAGCACAATGTCACATTTTTTTCCACCTTCCAAGAGAAAGTTTTTTTTTTTTTGGACTTCTGAAATCCCTTGTGCAGATATACATAAGTTTGATTTTGTGTTAGGACACTTGATTTTATGAACAGACTGTAACACAAATTGAACCATGCGCAGTTGCTTCACACGGATCATTTCAGATGAGCCTATTCCCAAAACGTTTAGGTCCTAATTTTCTTGATACAGATAAAAAAAAAAAGCCACAATCATCATCTCCGTATGGTAAGGCAAACCGAATCTACCCAGCACTATTTTTGGCGCGTAGACGCAGACGACATAATGAGACGGAGCTGCCTGCTTAGTTTCGTAAAAAGGCAGTGTCATGTGCGGACAGCTGAAGTCACGAACGTGTAAAACCATTCCACATATTCTGTAGCAATGTCACGTACAACGAGCAATGTCTCATATACATTGGCAATAACGTGAAAAAAAAAAAGGGAGCAGCCACCGAAGAACTGAAATGAATACGATGTTAGGTCACGCAGGGGCGTCTTGTCACGATAACGTGACACGTCACGAACATTTAACCTGTCACGTGTTTTTTTTTATATATATTTTTTTTTTAAGTTTTTTTTTTTTTTTTTTTTTTACACATGCACGTACACCAGAGACGATTCTTCTATGCGTCACACATTTTGAATAAATATACAACTTTATACATTCAACATCTTCAAGTGTACACGTTGAGCCAATACACGTTTGTTTTACAAACGATTGTAATCTGTTAACAAAATAACATACATGATATGCAAATTCGTGGTTTCGAGAGATTGCACCAAAAAGACACAAAAATATAGTGAAATCTACTACGACTGGAACATTCTATCGTCGTGTACACTCACACATCCACACTGATTTAAAAAGAAAAAAAAAGAAAGAAGAAACCATTGCTACCATTGCAAAGCGCTATACAGGGAAAATTCTGTTTTGGAACAGTTTCGTGACTGCAGTCTTAGAGAATAGTAGGGTTCCGAATGAAACACACTGACGTTTGATGGCCGCGCAAACGAGGAAAACTCAACCGCCAGTATGGTTACAGACCAGTAATAGCTTCCGGGTCAGGTAGCAGCAACCGCGCTAAATATAACAGAAAAGCTTTGCCCTTTTGAAAATTTGTGTGCAGAGTACAAAATGGCAATCTGGTGCTTTTTGTTGGCTTTGTAAACAAGTTTCATGCCAGGTAACAGTGAATTTAGGGAAAAATGAGCCTGGCTTGTGGGCTGTTTGTATTCATGCGCGGCTGGCACAAGAGCCAGCAGACGACCGTGGAATGAGGGGGTATGTGGTTGCTGCCAACATTGCCAAAAAACGGAATATTGGAATTTGTTGAAATTTACTCTGCACATGAGTCTATGGCTGCCTGATTTCTGTAATTTTTTTGTTGTTGATTTTAAAGCATTTCTAGGGTGTCATCTGCAACCTTATGTGTAAGAGGAATACATAGCGTTTTTCTCCAAATTTGCATCTATGGTACGTAGCCTATACGATGTCAGCCATTGTTTGTCGATTGTCGAGGGCGACGGGCTGCTGCGTTGTGGCTCCACTCATCTGAACACGAGTCTGTCTGTGCGTGTGTTTGTGCACGTGCGGGATGCTAGGCACCACCAGCTCAGAACCAGCCTAAAAATGGTAGCAATGGGTCCTTTAAAATAATAAACAAAACTAACCAAAGTATATATATATATAACTAACTGAAGTAACTAAAGTTAACAGTTAACACAGCCAACCATATAAATACAATTACTTCGTGGTTTAAAAACAGGCTAAGCCCGAACAAACAGCGAAGGAATGGCAACAAGCATTTTCAATAACAAGAAACAAGAATGGACTCAATACTATTGCTCTCGGCACAGTAACACTGGGTTTAATACACCACCGCATTTGTTCGGATATTTAGCTTCCAGACTTTACTCACACGGCGCAAAAAAAAAGAAAAAAAAGAAGAAGAGAAGATTTGTTCAATGCAAGAATAAAGATCATTTGTAGACGACAATGTACAACAACTCTACCACCCGGACTTCTAGTTTGTGAAAGTTACCGTTTCTACGTAACATTGTAACATATTTCTAAGTAACATTGTAACATATTTCTACGTAACACTGTAACATATTTCATAGCGCGCACGAGCATCCCATCTTACTCGGCAGGAATTAAGTTAAAACATAAAAAGACGAAGATTTATGTAACATCCTTCTCAATTACGACATATCAATTATAATAAAATATATCTGAAAACAGGGTCATTTCCATTGCAAATATCAGTAAAAGTGTCCTTCGTAAGGTTCAGAGTTACGTGAGAAACTGGCTAAAAGGCTGAATTATATCAAAGCCTGACCTACAATGATCGATCTGTACAACTCACACGCAAGTCGCCTTTCGAAGCTGTGTTAAGCGGCTTCTTTGGCTGGCTGGGGGTTCCATTCAAAGACCAAAAACAAGGCAGCACAGGAAAAGTTTGGCTCCAAGTCGCAAATCGAGCTTAACAACCAGCTCGCTTACGCCGGTATTGAAGATTGTGTTAAAAAAATGAAGTACAAAAGATCAACCATGTACATACGACACAACATTGATATAGCATACGATCCTAAAATATCTTTGTGTGTTCTGTACAGAGCCGCAGTGCCAATGTTGAGCCTAATTCCGGGGGATTAATTCACTCACAAGTCCTGCAACCCTACCGTGTTTCTTTTTCAACTGGCGTCTCGGTTCAGGGTTAAAGATATTCGTCGGAAGCGTCCACTCAGTTCTTCTTAACTGATTCAGTGGCTCTCCACTTTTCCAGACGATGGTCACATGATGGCACTCACACCATAGGACAAGATTAGAGAAAAGCGACGTACAACAGGCGATATACATTCAAATAAGGCCTTTTTTCACACTGGGGATTATTTTTTTTTAGCCCGTTACGTCACTTACTGAGACAATGATCACTTTACAATCAACCATGCAGAAACCGTTCGCTGCTCAAACCGTTTTGCTCATGTCTGACCTCCTCTGGACAATTTTGTTTGTCGCCTAAAACGACAAAAATCTAACCAACAGAAAAGCGACAGAGACAATGTTCGCATGAATGATGGCACCGAACAAGAACCTTGAAGGTTCCGAGCAAGGTCACGACCAAGGTCACAAAAGCCTTCATCAAGGCCACAGCGAAGGTCAATGGCGTGAACGAGTGAATGTCAAGGTCAAGGGCGAATGATGAGATGGAAGTCACACAGAGTTATGTCGCTTTTCGCGAACCCGGTCCATGGCTTTCCTGGAGAACTTGTACACGAGTCGTCTCCCCTCCACTCTCTCCAGGATTCCCCGCTTGTAGTAGTGCCTACAGACAGATCATAACAGTGGTGCGATTACGCCAAAAATCTACAGGAAAGCACCCGCAGATATGTCGTGGTAACGTTAGTTCTGCGACTGGAAATACACTTTGGTACCAGTATGGCTGCGTTGGTAAAGTTCGCCCCATTGTATCATTTGTACCTCTTGTAAACGCACTATGACCGTCGTCTACAACAACCTAGCGATTGTACCATTACCACAAGGCAACCCCAACCCAAAATCTAAACCTAACCCTAAACCGATCTAAGCAGGCGAACTATACTAAATCAGCCTGGCTGCGTTGGTATAGTTCGCCCCAATGTGTCATTTGTACCTGCTGTAAACGCACTACGACCGTCTAAAAACAACCTAGCGACTGCACCATTACCACAAGGCAACCCAAACATAGATCTAAACCTAACCCTAAACCTAACCCTAAACCGATCTAAGCAGGCGAACTCTACTAAATCAGCCTGGCTGCGTTGGTATAGTTCGCCCCAATGTGTCATTTGTACCTGCTGTAAACGCACTACGACCGTCTAAAACAACCTAGCGACTGCACCATTACCACAAGGCAACCCCAAACCTAGATCTAAACCTAACCCTAAACCGATCTAAGCAGGCGAACTGCACTAAATGAGCCTGGTTGCGTTGGTATAGTTCACCCAATACGACACAGGGGCGCGAACTACACAAACTGAGTACCAGTATGGAACTAAAACACAACCCTAACCTGCACTCACCAACCAGTTAACCAGCCAGTTCATCAACCAGTCACGTAACCAATACACCAGTTAACTGCTCCTTCACACAGGAAAACCCTTACCTCATGGCCCTGCTGAGTTTTTCGTACGTCATGTTCTCGTTGTTCTTGCGAGATCCCCACAACTGGGCGACAGCCTCGCTCTGGACAAACCGGAAGACGCCCTCTCTCTGGTTCTCCCAGCGCAGATATTGCGGATTGTAGAGTGGGTTGAGCAATGTCTCGTAGATAAACTCCCATAGGTGTTGGTTTTTGGCTGTTGGGGGAAAAAATGGCGAAATTCGAAATGGTGGTGTTTATGCGTCTATCAGTCTACTACAATACCTATCGAATGGATGGAAATGATGATTGAACGTATTTTTTTATGTGTGCTGACGACTTGATACCATAATAGGACCGAGATTCCCTGTGTATGTTAGTGTTTGTATGTCTGCACACACACAAAAAAAAAACCTATCATGGTTTCAGTCATTTTAGGTTAATTTCTCTTTTTCTGTCTTTCCTTCTTCTGGGACGGTCGGTGGTCTAGTGGTTGAGATTTGTCACCAATGCGACAGGGGTAGGGGTGCGAGTCCCACTCAGGGCAAAGAATATTTCCTTCTCGTATGTGGCACCGTTCATTCGGACCGATCGTCGGGGGTTCTCTCCGGGTACTCCGGCTTCCTCCCCCTCTGCTTTGGAAATGTTTCAGCCCACCACAGTTGAAAAAATAAAAGCAATTCTAAATTCCGAAACTTAAATAGCTGAGCTGACCCTTCGCACCACGTGATTGTAATGTGTTTATGTCCAGTGTGTGAGAGAATGTGTGATTCATGTGAGCGTGCGTGTTGGGTTCAGTTTCGCGGCGCTTTGAGCCGATTTATGAAACTGGGTAAAACGCCTATACAGTGCTAATTATTATTACTATCATCATCATCATCATCATTATTATTATATTTTCTTTTTTGATTTCTTCCCTTCTATTCTACATTTCATTTTTTTTCATGTTTGGTTTGATCAGTTATAGTTGTCACCAATTCTGCACCTACCTTTCTTGTCCTTGGCTGACCTCTCGTCGTCCTCGGGTAAGCTCTTGACCCTCGGCCGGCCGGGTCGTCTCCTTGGCAACTGTGGCGGATAGGGGCAGCCTGGGTAATAGCAGGACGTCCTCATAGGGGCGGAACTGGGGTAACTGGGTGTGAACACCTCGTACTCGGGAGGACACTGTTCCATGGCAGCTGCGATATGCAATATCAGATACATTTTTAAACATTGTCAGTCAGGCGTGTTCAGGACGTCAGCACCATCAGATGCATTTTAACGTCGCCAGTCATGCGTGTAAGACAGGAAAGGGCGAACGTTTCATGATCAATAGTGGGGAATAAGGGACATGCAGAGAAAATGAAAGGTAAAAGGTATTTCATCCCGTACAGCTTTGTATTCGGACGGGGAAGGCTGTGTGCGAAGCGTGTTTAGGTCCGAGTCACTGAACAACACCCAATAAAATCGTTTTTGTTTCGTTCCATTCCATTTCATTGTTCTGTTCCTGAAAAAAAGACCAACATCGTTTCTTGCGTTCTGCCAACAAGAGAAATGTCACCGCGGGCGGGTTTCTGGAGTCTTGGAGAACAACGCAACAGAAACGTACCTGCTGGGTTGGGAATATTTGGAGGGTCGGAGAGGTCGAAAGTCGTATGAGTCGATTGTCGATGACGTCAGACCTGTAGGGATTCGTTCCTTTCTGGTTTTATCCAGTCTGGTCTTTCTTGTTTCCAGAACCCGTCCGGGGGAGGATAACCTGAAGATGGAACCACAAGCGAATGTCAGAGGGTGGGGTGGGTGGGTGGGTGGGTGTTGGGGAGTTTAACGTCCTTTTCCACCACGTATGGGTGATATATCAAAGACAAGGGCAACGAGAAAAAGGCCAGCACAAATATTTGGCACAAATATTCAAAACTCACGACCCGAGCAGAGAAATGTGAGGTGAGAAGCTTTCACTCACTGGCACAAGCTTTTCTTGGCATCTGGTAACCCTGGAATGTGTCTGGCGAGGCACGTGACGAGTCACATGACACAGCTGAGTACGGTGATAGGTCCGTGCAGTCTGGGGTCGGGACAACCTGCTGGTTATTCCCCGGCTTCATGAACAATACTGGGGAGAAAACAAAAGCCGTGTCGTAAGGAAAGTGTAGCAGTGACGTAAGTAGGGTGCAGCAGCAAGAGAATTTGGCCTTTAATGCGTGTAGCAACTAGAATATTGGAGTCGTAAAATTAATGAGGTTTGGCAGAGTATTTGCGTCGTAAGCGGCGTTTGACAGAGGGTGTGTGTGTGTGTGTGTGTGTGTGTGTGTGTGTGTGGGGGGGTGTTCGGAAGTTTAACGTCTCTTTTTATGGATGATGTGAAAGTCGGGGCAACGAGGAAAAAAGCCAGCACAAATACTTAGCCCCAGCCGAGGGGTGAGTAAGTGAGTTTTTAGGGCTTAAAGCCGCGCAAGCCACAAAGACTAATTCGCGGCTGCCTAGCCGAGGAGTTTGACAGATTTGTGTTGTAGATGACGTGTATACACAGCAGCGTCTTCAGTCAGCAGTGAACCTTACCTCCGCTGAGGAGTTTTCTTCAGCATTGGTAGAGGAGAGCTCCATACTTGGGCTCCAGACCAAGGAAGTCGTTCTAGGGTCATGCGGCACAGTTGGGAGCCGTGTGAGGGACTGGAAAGCCTCGGCCCTGAAGTCCTGCATGTCGATGCCACGCTCCTGGCCCACGAAGAACAACCAGTCCAACACCTCGGTTCTGTTCCAGTGTTCTGGGTGTTGTCTGGTCCAGCTCAGCAAGTTATCGCTTTCGCCGTCTGGTGGACAGCAAAACACACCAGTTGTATTCACTCATTCTGCCCGAGGCACGACTGTAGTCGTAACAAGGTTTCAGTCCTCACTGCCGCGCTACGGACTGTAGTCGTAACATGATTTCAGTCCTCACTGCCGCGCTACGGACTGTAGTCGTAACATGATTTCAGCCCTCACTGCCGCGCTACGGACTGTAGTCGTAACAAGATTTCAGTCCTCACTGCCGCGCTACGGACTGTAGTCGTAACAAGATTTCAGTCCCCACTGCCGCGCTACGGACTGTAGTCGTAACAAGATTTCAGTCCCCACTGCCGCGCTACGGACTGTAGTCGTAACAAGATTTCAGTCCCCCACTGCCGCGCTAAGGACTGTAGTCGTAACAAGATTTCAGTCCCCCACTGCCGCGCTAAGGACTGTAGTCGTAACAAGATTTCAGTCCCCCACTGCCGCGCTAAGGACTTTAGTCGTAACAAGATTTCCGTCCTCACTGCCGTGCTACGGACTGTAGTGGTAACCAGATTTCAGTCCATTTGAAAGTCCATCGTTCTACCACTCGGCCATCCCGGCTGGCCACATCATCATCTTGTTGGTCATGTGTGTGTGTGTGTGTGTGTGTGTGTGTGTGTGTGTGTGTGTGTGTGTGTGTGTGTGTGTGTGTGTGTAGAAGCCGGGGTCAGCCCGTGTATGAAGCTTCACATTATGTTTGTGATTAAATGTATGTGTGGAGGCATGCTGTGTGCGTTTCTGGGTGAGTGAGTGTCTGTTGATTGTAAGGCGCCCTGAGCTCCCGAGAGAGGGAGGGCGTCCCTTAAGTACCCATATTATTATTATTATTATTATCATACTCACTTTCTACGAAATCATCAGCGGAGCACAGAAAGTTCTTTTTACACGTCATGTTATCTCCTCCTGTTCCTGTTCCGTTTGTCTGTGGTCCGAAGCCCTCCCCGTTGCCGTTAGTGGTGGGGAAGTCCCCCATCCTCTGCACCCCTCCGCCCGGCGTGTACATACAGCACGCCGTCGACTGTGACGTGTAAAACTGTTGTGATGATGACGTCATGCTGCCCGGTGACGCAAAACCACCCTGCATCTGTGACGCGTTGTGGTGGTGATTGAACAGGAAGTTTCCGGACGTGGCCGCTGCGCATGCCTGCGACGCATGCGCGTGGGGCGAGAAGTTTCCCGTGAGGCTCTGCTCGGCCATGGCGGAGAGGAACTTGAAGGGGTCGTAATCTGCGGGCAGTTTGTGTGAAGCCCCTGGGGGCAGGGAGTCGGCAGAGACGGGGCAAGCGGAGTTGGCACCAGAAGGATAACGGTATGGACAGTCCGGGTCGGCTAGAACTGCTGGGAATTGCTGCAACACGAATAATAATAATAATAATTAGAAGAAAAAAAGAAAAGAAGGGACGCCCTCCATACCGCAGGAGCTCAGGGCCCCTTGAAATCCACACACGCACACTCACACAAAAACATACACAACATGAATCCGCACACACACGAACTACCAACACAATGCACAGGCGCATACACGGCCTCCCCCAACCCCAAACTCCCTCCCCCCCCCCCCGGGTCCCCTCTCCCCCCCCCCCTCACACACACACACACACACACACACACACACACACACACACACACACACACCACACACACACACGCACATAACCAGCAAGACAATGGGGCAACGTGAACAAAATTAAGGACGCCTGCTTTAGGATGAGCAACTCCAAGTGAGAGCCAAAAAAACGATTTACACACACGCTGCTAGAACTGGGTCATTGGCCTCTGCCATACTTAAGTCTGTTTTGGGCACTTTGGCCTTGAGTCTTGGATTCAAATCGCAGACATTGTCCAACGGCGTGGCCATTAGAGACAGAAATAGTCACACCGTTTCCTTCCTGTGGCGACATCTGACATCGAATATTAGAAAGGACAATCCCCGCTTTACAAAAAAAAAAAAAAAAAAATTAAGGGGAAAAAAAAAGAGACAAAAAGAAAAAGCAGCGTCTATACTTTCATTTCAAGCTAATGGACAGATTGCAACTGGAATATTGAAATGTGTCTGTGAGATCTCGAAATAGCTCTAAATTCCCCATCGACATAATGAAACAAACAGAAACGGGAAACCGTCTTTGGAAAAACGAAGAAACAACACACACAAACAAACAACAACAACAAAACCCGAGAAAATGTTTCGAAGACGAAAAGAGTTGTATTTCACTAATGCTCCGGCTGTTTGTCAGATGAAGTGACGCTTCCTTTTGTGCAACGCGACCGGGGCAGCTGTGGTCTAGTGGTTAAGAGACTTGCCACCACTGCGAGAGGTCAGGGGTTCGAGTCCCACTCGGGGCAAAGAATTTTTCCTTCTCGTATTTGACACCGTTCATTCGGGCCGATCGTCGGGGGTTCTCTCCGGGTACTCCGGCTTCCTCCCCCTCTGCTTTGGAAATGTTCAGCCCACCAAATTTGAAAAATAAAAGCAATTCGAAATTCGGAAATTTAAGTAGCTGAGATGACCCTTCGCACCACGTGATTGTAATGTGTTTATGTCCAGTGTGTGAGAGGTTGCTTGTGATTCACGTGAGCGTGCGTGTTGGGTTCAGTTGGGTAAAGCGCCTATACAATACTCATTATTATTATTATTTATTATTAAATTGCAGCTTGATATCATCACCAACACACAGAAGAAATGAAAAAATAAAACACAAGTGAAATAAAAACAGTGGTTAGAACTAAAACCAAAAGCATATTAGGAAAATACGACTTGAACGCCCCATGTTTGGACATAAACACACATTACAATCACGTGGTGTGTGTGTGTGTGTGTGTGTGTGTGTGTGTGTGTGTGTGTGTGTGTGTGCGCGCGTGTGTGTTGTCTTACATTGTACAGTGGGCTGGCAGACGGCATTGTGTGGAGGGACCCGTCCTCAGCGGCGCCTCGTACCTGGGACGTCGACAGCAGGCGGAACTTCAGTTCTGCAACACACAAGACAACGCTCAGGTTGATCACATGCACTACGGCCTTCGGGCAGCGCCCACATATATATGCGTGCACTGACAGTACCCTTGCTGGACAGGGCTATGTCTGCCCAAACTGCACCCTTCCA
Organism: Batillaria attramentaria; assembly: GCA_018292915.2. Taxonomy (NCBI): domain Eukaryota; kingdom Metazoa; phylum Mollusca; class Gastropoda; family Batillariidae; genus Batillaria; species Batillaria attramentaria. The sequence continues at coordinate 277,451 of JACVVK020000389.1, read as the reverse complement.
ACAAAGGGTTTTATGTGGCAATCTGGTACCGATATCGCTAGATTTATTGATTTATTTATTGTACAGAGACATATTTAGAGAGCAGGGAAAGAAAGGGACTTTCGGAAATATATGTGAGGCTACTGCACGTCTGACTTAACCTCCTTCTTAAATAACGCGGGGGAGCCAGGGTGGCCGAATGGTAGAGCGTTGGACTTCCAATGCTCGGGTCGTGAGTTCGAATCCCGGCTGGGGCCGAATATTTGTGCTGGCGTTTTCATCGAGGCCCCGTCTTTGATATCACCCGTATGTGGTGGAAAAGGACGTTAAGCTCCCAAACACCCACCCACCCACCCACCCCTCTTAAATAACGCTTTGCTGTCCAAATAACCGATTTTACTCGTTCACGTAAGATACTTGGTTTTGGTGGTTTTGGTTTAGCAGAAGGTCTGAGTAAATCAGTGTTTGAAACTGTAATTTTCTGGGAAGTCAATGCAGAATCCCGAATTTCGAAATTTGATATTACAACTTTAATGTCTATCTCCTACATCAGGATTTTATTTGGGCCAAAAATACTCGTTTCCCATTGTTGGAAACCTTGTTTCAAAACGCTTAGGGGTCATTTGGAGTCAGATGGAGGGCTTAGAGTTGTATTACTGGAAACTGAAACAGTGACCAGGGCCCGTATGTAAAAGTCGAGGTTAATTTAACCCACGGCTACGGGCCTAACCCAGAGCAGGACAAAAGAAACCCAGAAGCAAAATTAAATAAGAAAGGAAGCGAAGAAAGGTACAAAAAAAAATCCTTCTATATATAACGGCTTAGGCACCTTGCTGGAATGGGCCCTCTTCTTGATCAACAACAACAACAACAACAACAACAACAACAACAAACCAAGAAAAAAAAGGCAGAAAATTTAACCCTAGAGCTAGTTTAGTTCGAGTTTAGACTCTAACCCGGGGCTAAAAGCCCTAACCTCGACTATTCCATACGGGCTCTGGTTCTTAGGGAAGCAAAAGATGCAAGCAGCTGCGACAGCCAGCTCCCCATATCTCTCTATGTATGTCTCTGGTACAGTGTTGTCCTGTTTAACCCTTTCACTGCCGCCGTCGCAGGATTTCATGAATCGCACCAGAGGCCCCCCACTGTCAAATTAGTTAAAAATCTTAACTCTAGACTTTCCAGTAGTAGGGGAGGGGGAGGGGGGGATCTCTCTGTGTGAACCACAGGCTTTGATTCCTGTTTACAGCAGAGTGACGTGACGAGATGTCATCCGTGAGTGAACCGGAACGCGTCTGGCGGTGAAAGGGTTAAAATCACTTTCGCGATGGACACAAGACAATTCCACCTCCTAGCAACCACCCTATCTCTCCCATCTCCCATTCGTCTCGCTGAAGCACTGTTTCCAGTAGAAACCAGCTGGTAGAGTGCAGGGCGGTGACGACATCCGTATTCTTTATTTATTACCGCTCTTATGCCCCACTGACACTGTTGGGTAGACAGAAACGCATCAATTGCCGGAGACAGCCAATCAGACATCGCAGAGTACATCATAAAAGGTAAGGTATTCCTACTGCCACCAATACCGTTCGAAACATGCGGATCTATATCAGGCTTCGTCGACACTTGAATTTGCATATATCTGGGTCGTGAACAAACAAACACACAAACAAACAAACAAACAAACAAAGCTGTTGACCACTTTGTCGTGTGAACTAGTAATATAATCGAGAGGGGGGAAACAAACAAACAAACAAACAAACAAACAAACAAACAAACAAACAAACAAACAAACAAAACAACCCTTCGATGAACCATATGTAAGATGTACAATTTCTCCGATAGTGTTAAAGAGATTGTTGTTTTCACCGAACTGCAAACAAGTTTGAAGTTTTTGAAAGCCTGTTTTCTCTATTTCATCTGTGCCGTATCTACAAGTATTTCTCACTGGTCTTCATCCCTAAACGATACGTGAAACGTTCGCCTTGAAGCTGAAATTTCAATCGTTTGACTATAGTTAATTCAGCACCGGCCCCCGTAGTGTAGTGGTTAGCACTTCGGATCATGGACCGGGAGACCCGGGTTCGAATCCCAGCCGAGACAAGCGGGATTTTTCCTACCTAGGTCGGCTCCTACCCAGAGCGGGTGTGCTATGGGCCCGATGGGGAGGCTGTTGCCACACAGCCGAGATTCACCCACTTCACGGGTGCGACTTTGGGGGTGCTTCCCTTAGTATGACACGTCGTATGATGTGGATGATTACACGGCCGGCACCGCAGGTGCCGTAGTTCCCGGCCTGGTTAATGCCGGGATATTTATGACAGGAAGCGTGGAATGCGGCCCTGTCCCGCAGTCCCAAAACCACATGGACCTCCATAGCATCATCTTACTATCATCCTCATCTCCATCATCATGCATAATAAAAATTGTCCCGGCTTGCGAGTCCTCCGTGGGTTCCACCCATGACCTGGGAGGAACACCACTGGAGCTGGCAAAGAGTTGGGACAGCAAAAAAAAAAAAAAAAAAAAAAGTTAATTCAGACGGGCTGTTTAAGCACACTCACGGACGCACACTACATGTTACATGAATAAGTTGAAACGTTTCATGTTGGTGAACCATGACGAATGTCAATTGTGGAATATACGGAAATGAATTACGCAATCAGTGCCGAAATTGTGGAACTCTCTCCCTGAGACAGTGAAGGAGGCAGTCAGCATTACCGCATTCCGGAAGCGCCTGAAGACTCAACCTTTCAGTGCCTCACGCCAGTAATCATCTACAACGTTTTCCCCTTCAATATCTATCCTTTCAAAACCTCTTCCTAAGCGCCGTGAGCACTCAGTTAGGGTGGAACCGTGCGCTAATATCAGAGTGACGTGAAGTGAAATATCAGTCTCCATCATCATTATCATCATCATCATCAATTATAAATGGAACAAGAGAGTAATAACATAGCGGCCATAGTCAAAACGGACCCAATGAAAAACGAACAAATGAATCCTCGACAGATCTAGTGAAAAATAAAACTCAAGCACCTTTATCCTTGTACGGTGTAAAGGCAAATATCCGGATATCCTTATAATTATAATACTTTGATATGTTTACGGGGCTATAACAATTTACCTGTTATTGCCCGCAGGTGCGAGCTGTAAGGTGACGTGACATAGTTCCAATTGCCTTGCGTGACATAATCCACTGGATTTTCCAAACAGGCCAATTTACATGCAGCTGTAAATTGGCAAAGATCATATTTACCCAGACATTTTACACGGCTAAAGGTTTTTGCCTGGACTAAACTGATTATCGTCGTTTCGTAAGCCGGCTGGATGGGTGGGTGTTTGTGAAACGAAAATCAGCAATTAAAACCCCAAACTCGTCTGACAAACGGCTTAAATGTCATGAACCACAGAAAACAAAATAATTAATTTAAAAAAGTGTATAGGAAAACAGAGAGATTTGCAAACTTTACTGACCGTTTTTGACTATGTTCGCGGTTACATGAGTATATGTTTGTCACTGCGTAGGTTTAAAAAAAAATCTATTTATTTAATCATGTTGTTATTGTTGTTGGGAACAAAGCGTTCAAAAGAATATAAATACTGAGGCAATTATACTTTCACATGACGACAAAGACAGAGAAAACTTTCTTTAAATATCATATTATAGATCTTAGTCCCCCTTCCCCCCCTCCCCCCAGCCCCCCCCCTACGCGTTGCATATTTGTCTGACACATTACACACACTTTACCTATCAGGCATACAAACTAAATGGCACACTCGTACACATGCTAACATGACTGGATCTAGTGTACATTGCCACAGGACTCGGGGAGCCGGGGTGGCCGAATGGTAAGAGCGTTGGACCTCCAATGCTCGGGTCGTGAGGTCGATCCCCGCTGGGGCCACATATTGTGCTGGCTTTTTCATCGTTGCCCAGGTCTTTGATATCACCGTACGTGGTGGAAAAGGACGTTAAACTCCTAAACAACCCACCACCCACCCGCCACAGGACTCAGGGAACACAGAAAAAGATAAAAGAGACTATCACTTAGTTTCTTCATTGAAAACCCCAGCTATCCGTATTCGACTTCTCGTGACGATCATATTTTCCTCTTTGAACACCGTTAGACCACACACACACACGCACGCACGCACGCACGCACGCCCCCCCCCCCCCTTCACCAAATTCGCTGGAAATGTCACAGTCAAAGTATTTTAGAGGCAACGTTTGGATTTCACATACAGCGAAATGTAATGTGAAGTATGTCTACACGCGGAAAAGACAACAAATCACAAAAAAATGCCCGAGCATTGTGAAACAGGGCGAAGTTCCTGGATTCTGAATTTGATATCAGCCGGACGTTTCAGCCTATAAAGTTTACTGCTTCATGCAACAGAAGGACAGGCGCAGGGACGGGCGGACAGATAAGTAAATATATGAACAGACAGACAAAGAGACAGACAGACAGACAGACAAGCAGGCAGAGTGAACGTAGACGGAGAGAAATAACATTCTGGCATCAGGGACAACCTTGTTTTGCAACACTGCTAACTCTTAATATGCTGTAGTGGAGGCATAATATGGAAATATTAATTTTGTATGTATGTGTGTCAGGTATGACATAACCTGACCTTCACGTTTTTTTTCCAGTTTGTCAAGTGCGGGCGAGTGATTCAGTTGATTGAATAAGAGAGAGAGAGAGAGAGAGAGAGAGAGAGAGAGAGAGGAGAGAGAGAGAGAGAGAGAGTTTGTAATTGAAAATCGGTGATGTAGGCAAACAACCAGACAGAAAATAAGAGAAAAAGAAGACAATGAATAATGAATGATAGAAAGTAGGACAGAAACCGCAGAAAGAAGAGAAAGAAAGAAGAGAAAGAAAGAAGGAAAAGAAAGAAGGAAAGAAAGAGTAAAGTGTAAGATATTACTTCGTGGAACAGAGCGTTCAGAAAGAAAGAAAGACAGACAGAAATGGTCGAGTACACTATACTTATATTCTCTCGTGGGGATTGAGCGTTCTGGAAAAAAAAAGAAAGAAAGAAACGATAAAGACAGACAGACAGACAGACAGACAGAAAGAAAGAAAGAAAGAAAGGAACAATGACAAAAATAAAGAACGACAGACAGAAAGAAAGGAAAAAGACAGAAAGAAAGAAAGCATGGAGGGATAAAAACAGACAGAGAGAAAGAAAGAATAAAGACAGAGAGAAAGAAAGAATGAATGAATGAACGAATGAATGAAAGACCGAAAGAAAGAGAGAACGGAAGAAAGAAAATGGTCCAGCACACAACATTACCTCGTGGGGATAGCGCGTACCCGTTGTAACGGTTTAGCCACACCATCACTTCAGCTTTGTAATCACCAAGGCAACGGGAATCGCTCACAACAGTAACACCAAGACACCTCAGTCACTCTTCCCCTGATACAACACACTGACGACCAAAAGCCGCTCACAGCAAACCTCTTAGACTACGACCACACTGACCAACACACGTGTACGAAGACCCCCCCAACGCTGTATCGGTAAGATGTGTCTTACCACTGACACGTCTCTGGTCTATTTGGAGGATCTGGTGTCGAAGCAAACTTTTTAAATAAACCCGATCCGCCATGGCTAGCCGCCCGGCTCGCCGCGCGCTCCTTTGGTCCGCTTCGGGGTCGTGACAGCGAGGGGGAGCAGGGAGGGAATCTGATTGGTCGCCGGCCCCGTGGTACATTCGGTTTTATTTGCCGCGGTTAGAGTTTTCGGTGTCTAGTTCCGCGCCGTTTGTTTTCATAACACACGAAACACATTAACCGATGGCAGGGGCTGATTGGGGTAATGGGCGAGCGAATATCATGAATATTTATTCAGATTACTTTCGATTGAGAACTTTTTTTTTTTACGTTTTGCTCTACATCATTTCGAACGCTGTTTCTGCGTTTACAAGGAAATGAAATCGCTTGTACGTTTCAGTCCCTGCCTCTGTCTGCCCGTCTTTTCGACAAGTTCACGCTCCGTTCAGAAGAAAAACCGATATGGAGTGGACAAAAAAAAGTACTGTTAGTTGGTACTTTTTTGGTGGGGAGAGGGTGGGTGGGTGGGTGGGGAGGGGGTAGGGGGAGGTAAAGGTGTTGAGAAGAGAAACCACTTTCACTTACAAACACTTTTCATTACACATATAAAGTTTTACCCTTTTTTTTGCAGTGAAATTACGCAAGGTGATCAAATTCTTCTGAATCTTTGTTCATCGTGAATAAGCATTTCTTTTTCTTCACTGATCTATGACACCAGTTCGAATACGTGCATGAGATTGGTGTGTGTGTTTTATTTTGAGCGCTTGCCGTCACAACATAATAAAAAATGAAGGGATTGCAGAGTGAGTGAACGAGGGTCATATTTCAATGGCGAGGGGTGGGGAAGACTTGAGGACAGATGCTCTGACATGATAACGTTCCCCAACCAGGATACTAGTAAAACCCCATGACGTCCGACCATGTCACTGTGCCGTAATAGCCTCCCCCTCCCCCTCTCTGTCCTCTCCATTCCCTCCCTCACCCCTCCTCTACCATCGCTCCCTCAATCACCCCTTGCCTGTCTCTCTCTCTAAGTCGTAGTGACAGAAATTGACTGTGGGGTAAAAGTGCGGTGTTTAGTTGTCGTTTGTGGCGAGGTTGTCACGAAAAAAGCGTGATTTTCGTGATTTTCGTATTGTAGGGCAAGGCGAACGCTAGGGAGTTGCAAGAGGAGGCAAGCTGTCGGTGAAGCTGGGACTTTTTGCGCACAAGAGCGGCAAAGGTGACGCGAGTGGATTCTGCTGAAGTGGCTCTCTGACCTTAACAGAAAGTAGACTAGCATTACTCCAGTGAGGCCTGAGCGGAAAGGAGATATTCAATTAAAAAAAAAAAAAAAAAAACAACTCCTGTCAGGTGCGTGCCCTTGAATGGCCTGTGCATGGCAATTTTTGTTTCTCGATTGGAACATTTTTAAGTGTAACTGAAGTCTGCTTCGTATGTCGACCAGTGTGATTACGTTTGTGACAGATTTTATTAGATGTGTGCTCGCTTCATTGAATTTTTTATTTATTTATTATCTACACATGAATAAGGAAGTCTCTCTCTCTCTCTCTCTCTCTCACACACACACACACACACACACACACACACACACACACACACACACACACACACACACACACACACACACACCATTTCAATAGTCGCAATTCCATTTAACTCATCGTCTACGTAACTGTCATCCAAATATTCAACACAACGATTACACACATACTGACAAGGCTATGACTGGGCAATGCATTTACCACCTTGATGTTCTGTCCACTTCAAAATGAAACTAGAATCAGCAAGCAGGCTGACTTCTACATGCCGACATCAGAGCCTGACACACATTGATACAGCCTATGTCCAAAAAGTATACTACGTTAGACGCCTGGTCAGCATTTAACTGTTTTCTCAAAGCTTCATCGCTTCGCCTCGATCAGCTGCAGTGACAAAGCCGTTTTCTTGTCTTCGCGTGTCCTTCGCCTATCTATTACAGCTGTGCGGCTTTTTTTTTTTTTTCCTTGTTCCTTTTGTTTGTCGTTTCAGGTGATTTGTCATGCAGAACAATCTTACGTGCGAGGTCTGATTTCGCGCTTCCGCTGGTCAAGGCCGGATGCGTAACAGGTAAACGGCAGACACACACACACACACACACACACACACACACACACACACGGCGATAGACGTAAGCAATTTGACGTAATGGTTCTCTCAACGAACCGGACACAAGAGGGTAAAAATAATCCCGGAAACGGACTTTTGTTTCTTTTTCTCCGACGGTTGCAATTTGAGGCTTGTGTAATCAGTTTCCCAAAGGAGTGACGCAAGAGCTGCGAGCACACGCACGACAGAGGTGACTGATGGCAGAATGCTGTGTGTACGTAACGGCGAACCTAGCAATAAGCAGCACGATTCTTGTACAACAAAGCAAGACAAAACGACAGGAAATAAAAGAAATTGTGGTCCAATCAACTTGCGGGGCCCGGTAGCTCAGTGGTTTGAGCGTTGCACTCGAGATCGAAAGGTCCCGGGTTGGAACCCCGACAGAGTCACAATATGTAACTTACAGGCCCTTTTCACGTTGCCCCGCTTCCACTGACCGTGAACTGGATCTGTTTGTGTAACCTGTCCATTACAGTCAAGGATGCATGAAATAGGGTCGACCTCGCAGCCTGACTGGATTGAATAAGTGTTCAGCTGGACTGTTCAGTTAGGGTAGCTGTCCCTTCCCGACGTACCCTGCCGATTGGGGCCGTCTACAATCACCTCGTTATGGCGTGGGACGAAAAACCCAACTAACCAACCAACCATGACCAAATTTTTATTATTACAGTCAATGGAGGAGAATTTCGGAGTATAACAGTCAATGGAGGAGAATTTCGGAGTATAACAGTCAATGGAGGAGAATTTCGGAGTATAACAGTCAATGGAGGAGAATTTCTGAGTATAACAGTCAATGGAGGAGACTTTCGGAGTATACAGTCAATGGAGGAGAATTTCGGAGTATAACAATCAATGGAGGAGAATTTCGGAGTATAACAGTCAATGGAGGAGAATTTCGGAGTATAACAGTCAATGGAGGAGAATTTCGGAGTATAACAGTCAATGGAGGAGAATTTCGGAGTATACAGTCAATGGAGGAGAATTTCGGAGTATAACAATCAATGGAGGAGATTTTCGGAGTATAACAGTCAATGGAGGAGAATTTCGGAGTATAACAGTCAATGGAGGAGAATTTCGGAGTATAACAGTCAATGGAGGAGAATTTCGGAGTATACAGTCAATGGAGGAGAATTTCAGAGTATAACAGTCAATGGAGGAGAATTTCGGAGTATAACAGTCAATGGAGGAGAATTTCGGAGTATAACAGTCAATGGAGGAGAATTTCGGAGTATAACAGTCAATGGAGGAGAATTTCGGAGTATAACAGTCAATGGAGGAGAATTTCGGAGTATAACAGTCAATGGAGGAGACTTTCGGAGTATACAGTCAATGGAGGAGAATTTCGGAGTATAACAATCAATGGAGGAGAATTTCAGAGTATAACAGTCAATGGAGGAGAATTTCGGAGTATAACAGTCAATGGAGGAGAATTTCGGAGTATAACAGTCAATGGAGGAGAATTTCGGAGTATAACAGTCAATGGAGGAGAATTTCGGAGTATAACAGTCAATGGAGGAGAATTTCGGAGTATAACAGTCAATGGAGGAGAATTTCGGAGTATAACAGTCAATGGAGGAGAATTTCGGAGTATACAGTCAATGGAGGAGAATTTCAGAGTATAACAGTCAATGGAGGAGAATTTCGGAGTATAACAGTCAATGGAGGAGAATTTCGGAGTATAACAATCAATGGAGGAGAATTTCGGAGTATAACAGTCAATGGAGGAGAATTTCGGAGTATAACAGTCAATGGAGGAGAATTTCGGAGTATAACAATCAATGGAGGAGAATTTCGGAGTAACAGGACACAGTGAGGAAACTTGAAATTTGTAAAGAAACTAAAAAAACCAACGAACCAAATGAACAAACAAAAACGACGACGTCAAGAACATAGACAAACAAACAAACAACAACAACAAAAACAACTCCAAATTAAATCAAAACAAACAAGCAACAGAAACCAGAGAGAGAGAGAGAGAGAGAGAGAGAGAGAGAGAGAGAGAGAGAGAGAGAGAGGGAGAGAGAGAGAGAGAGAGGAGGGAGAGAGAGAGAGAGAGAGAGAGAGAGAGAGAGGGAGAGAGAGAGAGAGAGAGAGAGAGAGAGAGGGAGAGAGAGAGAGGGAGAGAGAGAGAGAGAGAGAGAGAGAGAGAGGGAGAGAGAGAGAGGGAGAGAGGGAGAGAGAGAGAGAGAGAGAGAGAGAGAGGGAGAGAGAGAGAGAGAGAGAGAGAGAGAGAGGGAGAGAGAGAGAGAGAGAGAGAGAGAGAGAGAGAGAGAGAGAGAGAGAGAGAGAGAGAGAGAGAGAGAACAACAACAAACAAACAAACAAACAAAAAAGTCGAAACTACTACTCTACGGAATCTGTTTCCACGCATGTGTGATCCGCGTTTCGTTCGCCGTGGTCATTCAGGCATGGAATCCACTTAACCAGATCTATATCCTGATCATAATTATCGATCTTCTCACCCAGCCCCGCCCCCAGGGCACCGTGGCCGCATGGACGATCACCGGAGAGTCAGGACACGGCCCGAGGGCCGAGACAGACGCCATCGCCACCGCTCGCACCCTCTGATACCCTCGGGCCGGAACTTGCAGGTGTCACACACACACACACACACACACACACACACACACCTCTCTCTCTCTCTCTCTCACACACACACACACACACACACACACACACACACACACACACACACCTCTCTCTCTCTCTCAAACACACACACACACACACACACACACACACACACACACACACACACACACACACACACACACGCATTTCTCTCTCTCACATCTCTCTCTCTCTCTCAAGCGAGTGACGGAAGGTCGACTCAAGTTCCCAGCGGAGTAATATTTTACCACAAAGGTAGCATAACTCTCCGAGACTCACATTTTTCTCCCCTGCCGCCCTGCTACTTTGTAACATAACTTATGCAGTCCACACAACTTCCCCCTACTCCCTCACCCTCCCGAGAGAGAGAGAGAGAGAGAGGGAGAGAGAGAGAGAGAGGTGGGTGACCTTAGAGACCAGAGCAAAATTACAAAAGCAAAACGCAAGCACGCTTTTTGTTGTCAGTTTTTTTCCTTCTCCCTCTAGCCAAGAATCAAACTTACGACCCGAGCATTGAGAGTCCAACTCTCGACCAGTTCAGTTGTTCCGGTGACCCTGGGGACATACTGGATGGACGTCATCTCCAGCATGGCGTGATGAAGACCAACAGCACCGCCGTCACCCAGAGATCAACGACCAGCCAGTCCACGAGGCATCTCACCTCTTGGCTCAGGCAGCATGAAAGCTTGTCCTCGCTCAGGTGAACTGTCGTGTAATCATTCACAGAGACTGAGCTAACCAGTCCGCCTTCCCTCCGATCAGTCGTCCCCCCCCCTCTCCCCTTTCCCTGCCCACCTTACTCCAACCCCAAATATTCTCAACTCTCGGCTCAGACACCATGGAAACTTTGTCCTCACTCGGGTAAACTGTTTGATCAGACACTGACCCCCCCCCCCCCTTCGCCCACCTCCTCCACGCCAACATCCATCACAACACTACCACCACTCCCCCTCCCCTTCCCCAGCCCCCTCACCCAAAACCTGTCAGTCACGGTCCCGGTAGCAACAAGGGTCCTCGGACAGCTACAGACCATCAGTTATCTCCCCGTGTCCGCCGCGACGCCGTCCTCCCATAGCACGTGCTGCCGGACACGGCCGGGGTGAGAGAGCGCCGCGAGCCATGTCATCAGAGACAGCACGCAGATATTGATGACGTGTGCCGGTTACGTCACCGCCGACAGCCCGGGCAGGTGGACTTTGTAGGGGGGGGGGGGGGGAGCACGGCCGTCACCATGGGTACCTTGACCCAGTCAGTGTAGCCTGAGAGTGTCAAGTTTTTGTTGACCCCCCCCCCCTCCATCCCCCTCCCTGAGTGTGAAGGGAAAATGTGGCATCCGTGTTACATAACCGTCGATATTGTCGGTCACCTTAGGCGTTCAGGTCACCAGCTGCAGCTGTTGGTTGTCGGTAAGTGTGCCTCAAGACCTGACCCAACTATGAAGGAATGCAGCCACAGTTATGAGTGTTCGTGTTACAAGGTCCTTGCTCGGGCTTCCCTCTTGTCCTCCATCACACACGCGACGGGGACGATATTAAGCTGGAGCGGCGGTATAGGCCACTGCTTGCCAAAAGGAACGTTCTTAAAGAGATCTTTCGTACCAAGTGCAACTGTCGTCTTAAACTCCAAAATTTAAATCGCTGCTTTTTAATGCATGCTGTTTTCCTGTGCCAAATATGTGTGTGTGTGTGTGTGTGTGTGTGTGTGTGTGTGTGTGAGAGAGAGAGAGAGAGAGAGAGAGAGAGAGAGAGCCTTAAATTAAATGATTTTATTTTTCACCTTATACACTGCCAGACTGTACTGCAGAAGAGAAATTTCCGTTTTACGTAAAATACAATAGACAATAAAGATATTACATTGTATTGTATACTAAAGAAGAGATAGAAACATATGAAGAAGGCGGACTTCCTCTAAAAGTGGGGCACCGGAACAGCTGTGCTGCTGAAGCGTTGGACTGTCATTGGCTCTGGTCGTGAGTTCGATTCCAGCATCTAGCAGTCAAACATGTGTTGACTTTATCGCTCGCTGCCCCGTCTGTACCCTTACGTAAGAGAGTAAATACTCGCTTTAACACATTTCGTACCGCCTAAAAGTGTCCCACGTTTTTAAGATTAAATTTATTTATTTTATTATTAACGTCTTTTTCAGTTTTAGCCCTGTGG
>JACVVK020000389.1:245000-260000 GCA_018292915.2 Batillaria attramentaria | reverse complement strand
GTCATCGCGATGAAGCGTGGGTTCGAGCCCAGGTCGAGCTTGTGATATGCGATACCGGGTTTTCCCTGGCTACCGGGCTGCTCATCGGGGGTTTCTCTCCGGGCTCTCCGACTCCCCCCCCCCCCCCAGCAAAATTGTAAAAAATGTAGGATAGGTATTGGGTGCAGGTGGCGCTGCACCGCGGCGACACGCTTCCCTCGGGGAAAGCAGCCCGGAGGGGATAATAAAGTAGTAAAAAAAAACAAAAAAAAAAGTACAAATACACACACCAAACACACGCACTACATATGTCCCGCGCTGGCAAGGGCCACTGCTATGTACTACTGCGTAGTATGTACATATAGGCTACTAATTGCCCGAGAGCATGCAAGCGTTCCGTGCACACAGAAAATGACATATCTACCGTCGCCTGCGTAAAGTGGAGACGTTCATCACCAGCTGCTACTGACGACACACACACACACACACACACACACACACACACACACGCTGCGGCTCGGAAACCGGGCAGGGCAAGCGCGGGGCTACGTATACGCATGCGCGTAGAAAGTAGGTCTTGGTTCGACCATCAAAACAAAAACACGTCAGTGATGCAACGTGCAGGATCGTTGCGCATTTCGGACAAGGGACGGATTGTAGACACGTATTAATGGTCTGTACGGGATAAATAGCGATAATGACAATGGCTAGGGGAATGGCCCTTTAAGTTTTCACAACGGTGAAGCTACTGGCATAGCGACCAATTTCAAACTTGCTGTTGCGGCTATTGTACGTTAGAGAACTGAACATGCAGCAACGAGGATGGGTGGGTGGGTGGATGTTTTAAGGCTTAACGTCCTTTTCCACCACACGTGGGTGATATCACAGCCGCGGGTGGCAAACGAGAGAAAGGCCTGCACGAAGATCTTGGCCCCAGCTCAGTGGCCCGGAATCGAACTCACAACCCGAGCACTGGGAGTCCAGCGCATTACCACTCGACTGTCGCGGCTCCCCTAAACAGTAACAACAAACAACACACGTGAGAGAGAGAGAGAGAGAGAGAGAGAGAGAGAGAGAGAGAGAGAGAGATCTTTATCTGCGTAACTCACTCCGCGACGACTGAGGGGATCCGGGATAGCCGACTGGTAGACCGTTGAACTGTCAACGCTCGGGTTGTGAGTTCGAATCCCGACTGGAGTCAAAGATTTTTTTTTGTTTGTTGTTGCTGCCCCAACTCTTTTGCCAGCTCCAGTGGTGTACCTCCCAGGTAATGGGTGGAATCCACGGAGGGCTCGGAAGCTGGGGCAATTTTTATTATGCATGATGATGGAGATGAGGATGATGGTGAGATGATGCTATGGAGGTCCGTGTGGTTTGGGACTGCGGGACAGGGCCGCATTCCTCGCTTCCTGTCATAAATATCCCGGCATTAACCAGGCCCAGGAACTACGGCACCTGCGGTGCCGGCCGTGTAATCATCCACGTCATAGACGTGTCATACCAAGGGAAGCACCCCACAAGAAGTGGGTGAATCTCGGCTGTGTGGCTACAGCCTCCCCATTGGATCCATAGCACACCCGCTCTGGGTAGGAGCCGACCTAGGTAGGAAAAATCCCGCTTGCCTCGGCTGGGACTCGAACCCGGGTCTCCCGGCCCATGGTCCGAAGTGCTAACCACTACACTACGGGGGCCGGTGGAGTCAAAAATTTATGCTGGCCTTTAATTATCTCGTTGCCCTGTCTTTGATATCACCCAGACGTGGTGGAAAAGGACGTTACACTCCCAAACAACCACCCACCCACCCACCCTCCCTCTGCGACGACTGACTGACATCAGCATTTTCATAAGCGAGGGTATAACATTATTTACCATGTCATACACACATTCCTAGGGGGTAAAGGGTGGTGATTAGGGGGGTGGGGTGGCGTGGTGGCGGGGGTGGGGTAGAGTAGCTACCTTGCCTTTATTAATGCACCACTGAAATAATTAATTTATCCGTTTCCGTCAGGAAAGCAAGTTGTGTGTGTGTGTGTGTGTGTGTGTGTGTGTGTGTGTGTGTGTGTGTGTGTGTGTCCGCGCGCGCGCGCGCGCAATGTAATATACTTACTTACTTACTTAGGCCCTTGGCTCCACGTGGAGCATAGGCCATCGACAACCCTTCGCCATCGCACTCTGTTCTGGGCTAGTCTTGCCACTCCAGTCCAGTTGGTACCCTGCTTACATAGCTCTGCCTCAGTGTCCCGCCTCCAGCTGTTGCGAGGCCGGCCTCTCTTCCTTTTCCCCTGCGGGTTCCATGTCAGGGCTTGGCGTGTGGTGCTGGATGCTGGCTTCCTGAGGGTGTGTCCAATCCAGCCCCACTTCCTCCGCAGGATCTGCTTGGCCACTGGTTCCTGCCCCGCTCGCTCCCACAGCTCTTCATTCCGGATCTTCTCTGGCCATCGGATGTTGAAGATGCGCCTCAGACAGGTGTTGAGAAATGTCTGGATCTTCTGCTGCATCGTCTTCGTTGTCCTCCATGTTTCGCATCCGTAGAGCAGAACTGACTTCACGTTGGAGTTGAAGATGCGAAGTTTGGTTCTTATGCTGACAACTTTGGATGCCCAGACGTTCTTCAGCATGACCATTGCTGCCCTTGCCTTGCCGATTCTGGCTGTGACGTCTCGGTCTGTGCCTCCCTGTCCATCAACCACACTCCCCAGGTAGACAAAAGACTCCACCTCCCTGATGGGCTCTCCACCGACTGTGACTGGTGTGTTGGCAGTGGTGTTGATCTTCATCAGCTCGGTTTTCTTCCTGTTGATCTTGAGCCCTGTTCCGGCTGATGTGGCTTCCAGGCACGTAGTCTTGTCCTGCATCTGGCTGTGGCTGTGAGACAGGAGCGCCAGGTCGTCCGCGAAGTCGAGGTCATCCAGCTGCGTCCAGAGTGTCCACTGTATCCCGTTTTTCCTGCCTGCTGTAGTGGTCTTCATGATCCAGTCGATGACCAGGAGGAAGAGAAACGGGGACAACAGGCATCCCTGGCGGACTCCGGTCTTCACCTCAAAGCTTTCTGACAACTGGCCGGCATGGGCAATCCTGCAGCTCATGTCTTGGTAGGTGCACTGGATCAGGGAGATGATCTTCCCGGGAACTCCATAGTGCCTTAGCAGCTTCCACAGCGCCTCTCTGTCTACACTGTCGAAGGCCTTCTCATAGTCTATGAAGTTGATGTAGAGGGGGGAGTTCCACTCCAGTGACTGCTCCACAATGATGCGTAGGCTGGCAATCTGGTCAGCGCAGGACCTGTTCCTGCGAAAGCCTGCCTGCTGGTCTCGGAGCATGGGGTCGACTGCCTCTCTCATCCTCTCCAGTAGAATTCTGTTGAGAACCTTGCCTGGCACTGACAGGAGCATGATCCCTCGGTAGTTGCTGCAGTCCCTGAGGTCCCCTTTCTTTGGCAGCTTGATGACGATCCCTTCTTTCCACTGGGCTGGCACCTCTTCCTTCTCCCAGATCTTGCTGAACAGGCTGTGCAGCATGTTGACGGCTGTCTCTGTGTCTGCTTTAATGGCTTCTGCTGGTATCTCGTCTGGCCCTGCAGCTTTCCCATTTTTCAGTGTCATGATGGCTTTCCTGATCTCCGCCTTAGAGGGCTTGTCGCAGTTGATGGGTAGTTCTGTCTCAGCTGGTGGGATGTCTGGTGGTGTTTCAGGGATGGGGCGATTTAACAGCTCCCTGAAGTGTTCTGCCCATCGCTTCAGCTGTTCCTCAGTTGTTGTCAGTGGGTGCCCGTTCTTGTCCTTCACTGGTTTGTCTGTCTGCTGAAATTTGCCCGCGAGCTTCTTGGTCACCTGGTACAGGTCTTTTAGATTCCCTTGTCGGGCTGCTTCCTCTGCTTGACTGGCCAGGTTGTCGATGTAGTCCCTCTTGTCCTTCCTGGTGCTCCTCTTCACTTCTCTGTCAGCTGCTGTGTATTCCTCTTGTGCCTTTGCCTTAGCTCTTCTTGTTCGGCTCGTGTTCAGTGCAGTTTTCTTCTCTTTCCTAACTTCCAGCTTCTGGATGGTATCAGCAGAGATCCATTCCTTATGTTGGGTCTTTCTCTTGCCAAGGACCTCTTCGCATGTGTCGTGCCAGAGTTTCTTGCTGTGTTCCCACTGTGTCTCGATGTCCATTTCACTGTCTTCTATCAGGTCTTGCAGTGGCTGGAACCTGTTGGAAAGGCTGATCCGGAATGCTGCTTGTGTGTCTGTGTTCCTGAGAAGTCCAACGTTGTACCTGGTCCGTGTGCTGTTGGCGTTGGTGTGCCTCTTAAGCCGAAGTCTCAATGTTGTTGCAAGAAGGTGGTGGTCTGATGATACATCGGCACCCCTCATCACGCGCACATCCCGCCACGATCTCCTGAACTTCCGGCTGATGCAGATGTGATCAATCTGGTTCTCCGTGACATGGTCCGGCGATCTCCATGTGGCCTTGTGGATGCGCTTGTGTGGGAAGATGCTGCCTCCTATCACTAGCTGGTTCAGGGCACAAAAGTCTGCAAAGCGCTCGCCATTTTCGTTCATCTGTCCCAGTCCGTGTGTTCCCATGGTGTCCTCATAGCCTGTGTTGTCTGATCCAATCTTGGCGTTGAAGTCTCCCATCAGTATGGTCATGTCCTTGGCTCCTCCTCTATCTATCACTGTCTGCAGTTGTTGGTAGAAGTCATCTTTTTTCTCCTCTTCCGCATCATTGGTGGGAGCGTAGCACTGGATGATGTTCAGCTTGATGTCTTTTTTCTTGGTGATGAATTTGGCTGTGATGATGCGGGAGTTGACAGGTTCCCAGCCAATGAGTGCCCGCTGTGCCTCCGGTGCCAGCATCAGGGCCACGCCCTCAGTGTGGGGGGCTCCATCCTCTGTGTGTCCAGAGTACAGCAATTGCTCTCCCGATGAAAATCTCAGCTGTCCTGTCTGTAGCCACCTTGTCTCACTCAGTCCCAGTACTCCTATCTTGTAGTTCTTCATCTCTCTTGCTACTTGTATGGTCCTTCCTACTTCATACATTGTCCTGATGTTCCATGTGGCTACTCTCGTTGTTGTCCTGGGTGTTAGAAGGGGGGTCGGCCTTGCAGCTTCCTTTCGGCTTTCACTGCAATGCGTCATAGGTCTCCGGGATGGAGACCCTTCCTCGCCCAGGTGAATGTCTCGGTTTGTTGCTGTCGATGCTTCAGTAACTTAGTGTTTTTTACAGGTAGGGCTGTTAACCCTACGCAAACCCGTTTAGCCTCTTGGAGAGGTGGTCCACATTCGTCTGACCTCTACCCTTCGACCTGTCCAGCTTGGGTGACCCTGCCAGGAGCATGTGCTCCTGCTGGCATAGTTCTCTGGGTCATTGAGGTACACAAGCCACTACCCCACGACAAGGGTTGGACCATGTAGGGGCAATGTAATATGGGGAGAATATTTTGTATGACTGCATTATATATCAGACAAAGTATGTCCTGGAACCAGGACGACAAGGGAGATAAATGTATGGGGCTCAGAGAGTCACAGTTGCACACTTCCTTTGTGCGACCTCTTCAAACTTGACTCGTCTGGCCTTAATCCGATTTTAGCTGGCCCGTTACGCTACTGCGTCTTTCCATCGTCCCTCCCCTCCCCTCCCCTCCCCCTTCCCCCCTCACAACCTGGCCCTCAGCTTCCGAACACATTTATTGTAAAGTGACACGGACCCAAAGACAACTCCGTGTTTAGTGGTTACGTTAGTTTATTCTACATGTACATCCACGTTCATCCGGGAAAAGACAGATTGATCCCCCCCCCCCCCTCACACGAAGGACTGGGAAAGGGGCGGAAGGGAAGAGGACAATTTCAGTCCGGCTACCAGTAACAAGACAAACTCTTGATTAACACTAATTCGTTTGTGTTCACGTTGTGGACGTTTCCTGGAGTGACGGAAACCACGACAGACTAAAACTGTGCTTCTGATGACAAACTTGGAAGCGCACTACGCAGTAAATGCACGAAATCGAGGTCTAACCAATGTACTGACGAGCTGTCTTCAGGAAACGATCCTAGTATTGTATATATATATATATATATATATATATATATATATATATAAATCAGGGCTTGTGGTAGATATTTTTTCTGAGGGTCAGCATGACTTCCAGCAGAAAAATCTGAGGGTCAGCCTACTCTAACAGACATAAACGCCGTACATTTCAGAGCGTCTGTGGCGACTGCTCTGACAATCGATTGCCGAAGATTGAAACTAAAACTGTGAAAGCTGTGCGTCATGCTATCAAATTTGATTATCACGCGACGCACTCCTGCTCCAAAATTTTAAAATCTGTGCGTCAGTAAAACCTCCAGTGATTTTTTTTCTGCGTCATTTCGTGATTTCTGTGCGTCAATACGCACAGTTTGTGCGTTAACACAAGCCCTGTAAATAAGGAGGGGAAACCCCCCCCCCCAAAAAAAAAAAAAAAAAAAACCCCACCAACAACAAACAACACAACACAAAACCAAACCAAAACGAGGATGTGGGACGGAACTGAAATGACAAGTATTGGAGAATGACTATCTGTGTAAAGCTTTAATTTTGTTAAACCACTGCAGTGCTCTGTGGCTCTGTTATAATTATGAGCCCCCCCCCCTCCACGACCCCCCCCCCCCCCCGGGCTTATCTTCCCCACCATTCTTATCTTTCCACCTGTCTATTTCAACTTTAGATCTTTTATTTTCAGCGACAGCAGTTATGAATTATAAACTGTATACTTATTAGCTGACAAAAATCCTATCGATTCCTTCAGATCTCTTCGTTTTGTTTCATGCGATAGATGGCATTATGCCAGTATGAATGAAATGAATGAATGAATAAATTTATAATACGACAGGGGGAAAAAAAAATCACGGATACAGTCATTGCCTTCCGAGGTCACTGAGAAAGGAAAAACAAATAGTAGCCATTGGTACTTGACACCACAGAATGACAAAATTAGACGGGACTGGACGGGAAGGAAGGAGGGGGGGGGGTGTAGGGGGTCAAGAGTGGAGACCAAGGGAGGGGACTGCTACGACCATAAACGCAATGAGATGCGGGAACAACTCGAGCATAGCCTGGCACGGCCTCACGCCACTTGCTTGCGTTTGATCACTCGAGCGGAACGCACCGAAGTGTGACCTCCCCTCATTATGCTAAGTTCTCCGATCTACTATCGCTGCAATATGTTTTGAGGCGCTGCACGTGCTGTCGCGTACGCCATGATATCGTCACCATGGAGACAGGGGGGCGGGGGGGGGGGGGCGGAACGTGCGCACTTACCTAAGATCACTCAACCGTCACCACCACCGTTCTTTTTCCGCATCAGTCTCCCAAGACACAAGGTTCATGATTTGTTGGTTGGGTGTTCAATGATTTATCGTCAGTTTCCCGTCAGTGAGGACGATATCAAAGACGGGGCAACGAGAGGGACAGGGGGGAGAGGGAAGATGGGGTGTTAGGGGGGAGGGGGTGGACAAATGCGTAGCTTCCACATGGGAAATGAACACAAAAACCAATGAATTGATGATCGTTGTATGTCGTATGCACACACACACACACACAAACACACACACACACACACACACACACACACACACACACACTGATCAACATCTATTCGCACCTGGCACGCACGCACGCACGCACACACACACACACACACACACACACACACACACTGATCAACATCTATTCGCACCTAGCACACACACACACACACACACACACACACACACACACACACACACACACACACACACACACACACTGATCAACATCTATTTGCACCTAGCACGCACGCACGCACGCACAAACACACACACACACTGATCAACATCTATTCGCACCTAGCACACACACACACACACACACACACACACACACACACACACACACACACACACACACACACACACACTGATCAACATCTATTCGCACCTAGCACACACACACACACACACACACACACACACACACACACACACACACACACACACACACACCCACTGATCAACATCTATTCGCACCTAGCACACACACACACACACACACACACACACACACACACACACACACACACACACACACACACTGATCAACATCTATTCGCACCTGGATCGACAGCCACCCGAGGCAAAGTAAAAGCTGCCATAGTCGAGTGGAAGAAGGTGGTTGTGGTGGTGATGGTAGTGGTGGTGGGGGTGGGGGGAGGGGTAGGGGAGGCATGGGGAGAGGGGGGGGGGAGTCAGAGCTAGCTTCACGAGTAGAGCGAGCGGCAAACAGAGAGCGGGGGGAGGGGTCGGCCGGAGGGGGTGGGGCACCTGTCACATTGGACCCTGGCCACATCAGGCTGGTCAGTGGTCACGGTCGGACACCCACGCAGTACTCTGGTCAGCGCTGGACATCACACGTGGCAAACAGAGTGGGAACGGAAAAACCTAACAGACAAGGTACACGTGCCGATACAGGGCAATCACTTGAAAGACCCCCCCTCCCCCTCCTCCCCCCCTCCTCCTGTGCGTGAAGATCGGACACGAGATGGGAACTGAACGGACATAAAAGGAAGGAAGGAAGAGAGCAGTCAGTGGAAACAGAATCAAGGTTCCGTGTCTTAGGTAAAGGAGGCTATAAAGATGGGTGGGTGTTTGAGAGTTTAACGTCCTTCTCCGCCACATACGGGTGATGTCAAAGACGGAGCAGCGAAAAAAAGGCCAACACAAAATATGTGCAGCCCCCAGCGGGGGATGAATGGAATGGAATAAAAGAGTCTGAAGACAACATTAAAAATCCGAATATACATACTACATTAGGGCGATCGAATTGGAAAGTTATCGTTCGTCCACAACAGAAAATCACAGTTGTCATACGGCTGCGTTGCTACGTCAGAGCGAATTTCACAAACGCTCTTGTAGTATACTAGCGGATGTACCCGGTTTTGCCCAGCGTGTTGATGTCAGTTCAGAAGTACCGCGGGAAACGTTTGACGATACGGACGAGATGAGAACTCGCGCAGATACCGCGTTCGAAAATGCCCGACGGGAGGCAATCGATGTGAAGTCGCTGAACTGAACAATGGAGTTACTTACCGTGGACCGTAAGAATGGCGAACAGACACCCACAGTCAATGTTTATTTACACATGTAAATGCATCCTGCGTTTCTACAGCCACTGTAAATCAACCGAGATACCTAGAGCGCTGTCAGTCCTGACTACAGGTAGCTTTAAGAAAGTGACTAATAGAAAAGCTGTGCCTTAGTCGGTGGCAAAGGCTGTATGTAGCACTCTGTCACCACTTTGCCTACGTACGTGACATCTGCCCTGTGATGACGGACTTGAAACGGATTTTTGTCTGCCACACTTGCTGTAGTTTTGCCAACTCCCAGTGTGGGAAAACAGTGCCACTTTCGGGACTCTTAACTCTGTGTATCAGTTAGTGAAGTGATGCTGCATTTAGAGACATTGCGATCGCTTTTATTACTTTGCAGTCTCTGTTTTTTATTTTTTTTTAAAAGGAGTTTAAGGCCATTTCCGCCAAACACGGCTGATATCAAAGACGGGGCAACGAGGGAAAAAAACCCTGAACAAACAAACAAACAAATAAGAGGGTGGGTGGGTGTTTTGGAGTTTAACGTCCTTTTCCACCACATACGGGTGATAACAAAGACGGGGCAACCATGAAAAAGCCAGCACAAATATTTGGCTCCAGCCGGGACAAACAAACAGGAAAAAAGAAAGAAAGAAAGAAAGAATTACTTCGTTCCCAAGCACGAATCGAAATATTTCATTAAAATATTTTGTGAATGAATTAAGACAATAACCAGCCATCTCACCCATGCGTCGCCGTTGAAAGGGACCTTAACTCCGAAAACTCCCACCCACCCTGCTTACCACCCTTTTCACTGCCACAGTTTATATTGCTGCTGCCCTCCCTTATTACGTCAGTCGTTGGAGGAAATGACAAGCTGCCAATTGGATGCACTTTACTCCCTGCGGAATTTCAAAATCCTTTCCCTTTTGCCAAGTGACTGTACACTCATCATCTTTTTTTTTATGACGCAAGGCAATTTATGGCTCTACTTCATTACATAGCGGCCTTCTGTAGCTCTGTCCAAGGCGCATGATGAAGTTTACCGTGCTCCGTACGCAGATAATCTGAAGCTGTTTCATGTGACAGGTTCTACAGGGTACTGCACTTAAAAAAAAGAAAGAAAGAAAGAAAGCAAAAAAAAAAAAAAAAAAAGTGCATGCGCGTATATATGGATACGTACGCTTTTGGGTTCGTCATACGAAACTAAACCGATGTATTTTTCCCCCTCCACATGTATAAAGCTTGGAATATAAGAAACGAATGAATGTTTAGAAAGCGACTGACAAGGCGAGCGACATATCTGGCCTGAGCCCTAATTGTCGAGCCAGATCTCGCATTGCTTAATAGTAATAATAACAACAGCAACAACAACAACAGCAGCAGCAGCAGCAACAACAACAACAACAACAACAACAACAACAACAACAACAACAACAACAACAACAACAACAACGTGGATTATACAGGCCCTCTGGCTTTACCCTAATGCTTAGCTCCTCGCGCCGCCAACTGAACTCAACACGCACGCTCACGTGAATCACACAGCGGATCTAACACACCGGACATCAACACATCTCAATCACGTGGTGCGAAGGGTCAGGTGAGCCACTGAACTGAGTTTCGGAATTTAGAACTGCACCTATGTTTAGGTTTTACGGGTTCAGCTGCCCATTTCCCGGCAATGCAGATAGTTACAAACAAACAAACAAACAAACAAACAAACAAACAAACAAACAAACCAAAACCTACAGGTGTGAGATCTTTTATAATGTCTCGGAGACTAGCTGTCTCTGTGTACTGACGAAACTTCTACGCATATTTCTACGCATGCGTGAATCTGGGGCGGATGTTTCTGTGCACCTAGCGAACTACACGATGGTGTCCCCTGTTTGACTGAGATGCCGCTGACGAAAACTGAAAGCAGACGACACTTAATGCCTATTGCTTTTTACCGGGCGTCAATCTGCGACAGCACTGTGTGTACGGTGAAAGGTCTACCGACTTCAAGGCAGACGTACATCACATCCTTTTTTTTTTGGGGGGGGGGGGGGGGTAAGAATCAAGGACTGCCTTGAAAAACATGTCGACCCTGATGGCGCAAATGCCAAGGCAGGTGGTAAAAGGTGGTGAAGCAAAAAAACCAAAACAAAACACGCTAGTCACAGAGATTGCTTGACAAGGTAATCACGAACTTTGTTTCAAGATGATAAAACTCAGATAAGAATTATTCAGTACTGACCCATCGAGCATGAGTACTGTAAGTCAAAACAGAGCGGCAAGGCAGAAATCACATAAGAAAGCAAGGATGCGATTTGGAGGAAAAAATGCAAGATCTTTGTTTTATCAACGACCCCAGTTCTATGAGATACCCTAGGCTATCAAGTAGTTGATTGTTAAAAAAAAAATTCCGTTCGGTTTCTTCGAAACAGCGAGTTAACGGAGTATTTCTTTAAAACATTATACCACTGAGCGATCGCGGTACACGTGTATATTGCTGTATAACCGCTGAGCGATCGTGGTACACCTGTAAGCTGCGGCTAACCGGGCCCGTGGGATTGTTCGCGTACCCAACACTCAGAGACGCTTCTCTTTAATGGAAAACGCGATCATTAAAACACCATGAATAATTGAGGCTCATGAATAATTCATAACATTTGACATGAAATGAAACGGCCACAGATTTCTCTTTTCATTTTCGCTTTTAGTCTCTGGTGGGGGGGGGGGGGGAGGGGAGAGAGAGAGAGAGCGAGAGAGAGAGAGGGTGGGGTGGGGTGGGGTAATTACTGTTGATTTTACGGACGCTGTTTAGTGGGGCGAACGATCTGATTCCACAATTGAGTGGAATGTGTACAGATTAAAAAGAGAGGAAAATGGGTCGACGTGCTGCGTGCGTGCGTGCGTGCGTGTGTGTGTGCGTGCGTGCGTGCGTGTGTGTGTATGTGTGTGTGTGTGTGTGTGTGTGTGTGTGTGTGTGTGTGTGTGTGTGTGTGTGTGTGTGTATGTGGTTAGCTTAGAAAAAAAAAACACACACACACACACAAAAAAAACCCCCAAAAAACACAAAGAAAACAGGCACATGAATATAGTTTTCTATAAAACACCGAAAGTCCTACCAAATTCCACCTGAAGAAAAAGGAAAGAAGGGTGGGGGGGGGGGAGTTTAACGTCCTTTTCCACCACGTACGGGTGATATCAAAGACGGGGCAACGACGAAAAAGCCAGCACAAATATTTGGCCTCAGCCGGGATGCGAACTCACGACCCGAGCATTAGAAGTCCAACGCCCTATCATTCGGCCACCCCGGCTCCCCCAAAAGGAAAGAAAGATAGAAAGAAAGACAGACAGACAGAAAGAAAGACAGAAAGACAACGAAAGACAACGAAAGACAACATCGTCACGTGGTGCGACAGACCAGTTAAGACATTCAATATTCGGAATTTTAGAAGAGCCTACAAATGGTTGGAGTTCACGCCAAAGGTCGCACTACTACTACATGTACTACTACTACTAAAAATATTGCACATGCGCCCAGGTGTGTGTGTGTGTGTGTGTGTGTGTGTGTGTGTGTGTGTGTGTGTGTGTGTGTGTGTGTGTGTGCGTGTGCGTGTGTGCGTGTTAGTGTGTGAGGGGTGGGGGGAGCGGTTTTCAGGCACGGACCTGGGGTTGGGCTAGCAGCGCGCGGCATAAGGAGGAGGTTACCGAAATGTAGAACTGACAAAACAAGGAAACAGACGAGCCATAAATTACGTCCCTTAGACAGAACCATGGGCGA
The DNA here is from genome assembly GCA_018292915.2 of Batillaria attramentaria. Classification (NCBI taxonomy): domain Eukaryota; kingdom Metazoa; phylum Mollusca; class Gastropoda; family Batillariidae; genus Batillaria; species Batillaria attramentaria. The sequence goes on along the minus strand of JACVVK020000389.1, from coordinate 247,158 downwards.
TAAAAATATAGGTAAGGTGGAGGAAAATGTCTTGATCAATACCATATGCCCCGTATGTCATGGCAATGTGGGCAACACACGTGGGTCATATTAAGGAAAAGACGATCTCTTTTAGCTTCAAAGCAGGAGGAGACAAAAAAAAAAAAAAAAAAAAAAAAGAGAGAGAGAGAGAGAGAGAGAGAGTGGGGTGGGAACCGATGTAACACACTCACTCCCCTCTCTCTCCCTCGCCTTTTTAACCCCTGAAGCTTTAGAACGTCTGGAAGTGGAACATTCTCACCCTGCTAAGAAACCACCTTTTGTCCATGTTCGACCGCTCTGGAGAGGTAGGTAAGTGTGTGTATCAGGTGGGGGGGGTTGGGGGGTGTTGGGGGGGGTGTTGGGGGGAAGGAGAGAGAGAGAGAGAGAGAGAGAGAGAGAGAGAGAGAGAGCTTCTCTTGCACTAAAGTTAAAACCGTAAGCTGTCGCAACTACAAACAAACAAACAAACAAACAAATAAACAAACAAACAGTGTTATGAAGCAACAGATTACTAATCTCATGAGCACTTCAAATAACTGAGGAGGAGAAGAAGAAGAAGAAGAAGAAAGAAACAGAAACCATGTCCACGATGTTTTTTTTCAAGTGGACAATCACAATTTTAAGTAATTTTAATGGATATTGTAAAACTGTGACGCTCTCTCTCTCTCTCTCTCTCTCTCTCTCTCTCTCTCTCTCTCTCTGTGTTCTGTATCAGTTTAGCAACGGGATGTCATAGAATGGCTGAACTTTTACGGTGGAAATATAAAAACATCATTGTCATTGAAATTGCCACGCCCCCCCCCTCCCCCCTCCTCCATCTCTTGTTATCATGTCCCTGCCCTTGTCTCCACTGAAATTAAAACAATAATAATAATAATAATAATAATGGCTATTTAAGGGACGCCCTCCCTCCCGCAGGAGCTCAGGGCGCCTTACAGTCAACACGCACTCACTCACACAGAAACGGAAACACACGCAACATTCCTTCACACATACATTTAACTACAAACACATAATGTGCAGCATCATACACAAAATGAATACATAAATTATGAAATAGATGGATGGTAGTGTATGTGCCCTTAATTATTGCACACTGTCACTCACCTACGTCCATTGCAGTCACCATATGATCCATTTACTTGTGTAATGTTCCAGGCACCAACTTTTGATCAAGAACAATTCTTCAACAGCAGACTTACTCACGCTCTCTGATCTTGTTGCCCATTTGTCGTTTTTTTCCCCCCTCCCCTTCAGTTTTAGATATTATTTTATGGAAAATAAACCAACAATCCCTGAGCGTCTATGAAACAGAAATTGTGTTGCTTCCATGCTTGATTGCAAAACTTTAGTCCATCAGTTCACGCCGCCATAGAGAAACATCAAAACCAACGACAACAGCAACAACAAACACAACAACAAAATCTTTTCACTGTACTTCTACAAAAAGTTCGCAAGGTAGTGACTACAACACCGCAAAATACGAATCTGTAGATCTCATCAGTGTAATCACAGTCCCAAACAAGCACAGTTTCCCCCCTTGCAGCGTCCAAGTGTCGATTTCCTTCCCTTGATCTCTATAGTTCCAGTCTATTCAGTTATGACCCAAACTCACGTGGACACAGATGTTATACAGTCCGGTATTCAGATTGCGGTTTTTTTTTTTTCTCCGGTCCAAATATTTAACATTCCTCAGTCAACAACAACAAAATCTATTCACTGTAGTTCCACTCTATACAATTCTGCCCCAAACTAGGGTAACACGTAGACACTGATGCTGTAGTGTTCGGTGTTCAGCTTGCGGGGTTTTCTCAGGCTCCTGTTCAAAAATTTAAGATTCCTCTATCAGCAGCACCAACAAAATCTATGCACGATAGTTCCGCTTTATACAATTCTGACCCAAATATGGGGCAAAAAGTGGACGATGATGCTGAAGAGTTCGTTGTTCAGCTGGCGGATTTTTTCTCCTGTTCAAGAATTTAAGATTCCTCAGTCAACAACAACAACAACAAAATCTATTCACTGTCGATCCCCTCTGTACAATTCTGCCCCGAACTGGGGACAAAAAAATGGACGCTGATGCTGTAGTGTCCGGTTTTCAGCGTCCGGTTTTTCTCCTGTCCAACTTTAAAAAAAA
>JACVVK020000389.1:210000-242500 GCA_018292915.2 Batillaria attramentaria | reverse complement strand
ACGTGATTTTGACTCGATTTGGAAAGGAAAAATCCATCCAAATTCCTGCCCAGCAGGGATTTGAGCCGGGTGGCTCTGGATCCGAAATCGGATACATGTACCTTAACCACTACACCAAAGTTAATCCCCTTTGGCCAGTGGCCAGCTTAGCTATTTAGGTTTCGGAATTTCAGACTTGCATTCATACTGAAGTTGTTTTGGCAGGCTGAACATTTGCAAAGCAAAGCAGGACGGGGGGGGGGGGGGGGTGTTTAGGGGTTTAACGTCCTTTTCCACCACGAAAGGGTGATATCAAAGACAGGGAAACGAGAAAAAAGCCAGCACAAATATTTGGCCCAGCCGAGATTCGAACTCACGACACGAGTACTGAGAGTCCAACGCTCTATCATTCGGCTATCCCGGCTCCCGGGCCCATAGCGGGGCGGGGAAGCCGGAGTACCCGGAGAGAACCCCCGAATGAACGGTGCCACATACTTCAGCCGAAAAATTCTTCGCCCGTAAGTGGGACTCGAACCCCAACCTCTCGTACTGGTGGCAAGAGTGAAGACCACCGCACGTCGATGCACACTACTGCTGTCAACTCGGCTGCTTCTCAGCGCGTGCACGAGTACCCGCGAAAAACGATCTACAGCAGCGTCAAAGTACGTTTATCGATCCAGAGAGAGATATGTGAAAGTACAGAAACATGCCGTCATCTGGGAAAAAAAAAAAAAAAAAAAAAAACCGGCTTAAGCGCCGTGAATGTGAAATGCAGGTGGGCTCTTTATCGAAACAGAATAGATTGAAGGGTGGGTGGCTGGGTGTTTGGGAGTTTAACGCCGGGAATAGATCGAATCTTGGTAGCCTAAGACATAATGAACACACAGCACCGTTCGACTGAAATACATGGTCGTATGTCCTTTCCATGTGTAGAAAGTTTTCTCGCTTAGGAGGAAATTATCTACCTGTGGGTCTACCAATGTCTCCTGTTTTCTGCTAAACTGTTCCTTTGTCCACACACACACACACACACACACACACACACACACACACACACACACACACAGCGCACCATAACGACACTCACACTCAAACACAGCACTGAACTCAGTGAAACAGACAATACGCCGGCAATGCCAGTCATCCAATCAACAAATCAATCAACCAATCACAAAACGTTTAACAACAGAAAAAAAGACCACTCACGTCCCCTGGCGCTGCAGACATGTTACACCAAGGCCGTTCTGTCCGGTACAGCTGACAACACGAAGGACACAGTGTGACCCTCGAGAACTAGGTCACACACGTTCAGCCGGCCCACGCGGCCAAGAGGGAAGTCGATTTATGCGGCGCGTTTCTTGTAGGGCCACATGGTGCATCTGTGTTTTGAAATTTATCACGCCTTTTGCCACTGTGAGGTTGACTGCAAAATTTTGGCTCTGTCGGGCTCACGTCTTTTGTCGGTCACTATGAGGGTGACTTCAGTATTTTGGCCATGTCGGGATCACGTCTTTTGCCACAACGTGGATGATTTCAAAAGTTTGGCTCTGTCGGGATCCGAACCCTGGCCTTTCTGATTTCGATGCTCAACGGGATGAGTTAACCGACTCCACCGAAGCCCTACAGATGAGCAGTCAGCAGAAATGATCTTCGCGAAGAACCACCACCACAATTTTTGAGTCTATGTCCGAAGTCAGTTCTGGAATTCACACACAGATAGTTCCACTCGGGTTTCTCTTCAAATAAAGCACGTGTTGTCCAGTTCTGGTGAAGATTTTCTGATGACAGTGTGATATGGTCTCAAAAAAGCCATGTACATTCTGATATGATGATCTACTCACAGAAAACCAACCAACCCTGTGATTTCATGGAGTGACCAAACTGCATGAAGTCAACTGTCTTCAAGTTTAGGTAAGCTGAATGTCAGACACAAACACGCATTGACCATGTGCAAGAAAAAAAAACAATGCTGACTAAAGCCGAAGGAAAGCAAACGATACGAAATAAAATTTGACAAGGAATAGAACTTTCCTTCCCATGACAAAAAAGAAGAAGTCATCTTCCAACATAATATCTCCTCATATCACTCACAAAATCAAGACGCATAAAAACTGTTAACTCTCATCCGAACTGACACACCTTGAAGATCGTCATCACCTGCAAACTGGTCTAGTACTCTGCAGCTGTTTTAACTGCAGACCAGACCATACCAGACCACACACGCAGATGCTGGAAGCGAGAGAGAGACTGAGAGAGAGAGAGAGTTTGGTCGTGATCTAGGAAGTGAAGCCAGGACCACCACCCGGTCCTTTATACTACTCTTACATCAACTTTTCCACCAATGGCTGGAGTGAACATGCGACGCCACTGATCTAAATGTGGGTTGATCCGATATTCCGTAACCCTTCCTCTTGCATGCTACGTCGTGTGCGCGAGCAGGCTCAGTGATGCTGCTGCTGCTGCTACTGCTGCTGTGGCTTTAGGCGCCCGTCGTCTGGTAGCGCCAAAGCATTGCATCAGAGATGCACTAGAGACGTGCACTCACTGTAGACCCTTACCGCCGCGCGGGTAAAACTTTTCGAGGGACAAACGCTTGACGACTGTCGAGGGTGACGCTGCGACCACGGTGGCTCTGTTGGATTTCCAATGCTCGGGGCGTTAGTCAAGTCAAGTCAAAGTTTATTTCAAAACCCCGTTGGGGGGGGGGGGGTACATGGAACAAGAAATTAACATATACATCAAGCTCACCACACCGGCCAACACACTGAATCCAGGCTGGGGGCCAGATATTTGTGCTGGCGTTTTCTTCGTTGCCTGATACCCCCCCCCCCCCCCCCCCGCAAAAAAAACCATAAGCGCGCCCCCACGGTGGCTCTACGGTGGCAAGGTGTAGCGTTATAGTGAAGCCTGATGAGTATTACATGTATTTTCTGTTCGTTGACAGCCGCAAGATGAAGAGGATTCAATTCAATTTCAAATCAGTTCAATCTTTAATCAGTTCAACACGGCTTAGCCGCAAAATAGTCTTTGTTGCTTGCTCGGCGTTAAGCCCTAACTAACTAACTTTAACTCAACACACCTGGCACAGCTGTTAAAATTTACACACACACACACACACACACACACACACAACCCACTATAAACATGGACCAGCTCATAACAGGAGTACTTGGGAGGATTGTACTTAACATCGTCACAAGGCATCATCAGTCTACGTGAGAGCGAGCTACATTGTGAAAAGAATTTCTATTGTAACATCCCTCCTCGCCTGCCAGAAAACAATTACCCGGATCTACCCGTATCAGCCCGTCTCTGACTGGACTGACAAGATTACCTGAACAAACAAACCTGCAGCCTTGGTTCCCAAAACACTGACTCCCCTTCCTGGATTTTAATCAGTCCAGGATACATGCATGGGGTGTGCAGTTAACCTGCGCACATTGCAAGCCTTCACACATTGGGAACATGCATTCCTTGGAAACTGAACAATTCTGTTTCGCTACTGATGTTCATCTAGGCCTGTAAGTGCTACTCGTGAGCGTAATTCTTCACTAAAATATCGTTATATACGCTACTGCATGGTGTATACTACTACTACTACTACTATGGGTATTTAAGGGACGCCCTCCCTCTCGCGGGAGCTCAGGGCGCCTTACAATGAACACACGCTCACTCACTCACCCAGAAACACACACAACATACCTCCACACATACATGGCTAGACCAGTACCCGCTACCCATGAACGTTCAGGGACACAAACTCCGTAATTCTCAAGATACGTCGGTTTTGATACCTATGACTAGGACGGTACGATCTGCCCATGAGCGTTCTGGGACACAAACTCGGTAATTCTATAGAGATACGCTACTTACACAGTACCGACATGGCCGCTGGACCAATACCTACTACCCACTGAACGTTCAGGGACACAAACTGAGCGATGTTCAAGATACTGCATGGTACATAATAATTATTATGGTTACGCTCTACCCATGAGCGTACTGGGACACAAATCCTGCTACTGCAAGGTACACGCAATGTATATACACACTGTCGGGTCAATACGCGCTACCCATGAGCTTTCGGGGACACACACTCTCATAGCCGGGTGGGTCCCCAACATCAGCAACAAGGAAGTAAGATGCGCGCGCCATCCAGCGACTCTCTCCCTCGGTCACCGTGTCCTGTATCAGTTATAGTGCCAACCTGCTCTCTCTCTCTCTCTCTCTCTGTACTGCCGCTGTAACCATAAGCTGGATTAACCAGGTCACTCGCCACATGCACGAACTGCACGCACGCGCGCACGCGCGATCTATCGATCCATCCGGGCCCTTGATGACGACACACGATCGAGGTTAGGTACACGGGAGAGCGACGTATCGGTGTACTTGAAGGAAAAACGCAGAGAGAGAGAGAGAGAGAGAGAGAGAGAGAGAGTTCTAGTAATTTTGCATAGATACGAATTACAGGTAGGCTACACTTGAAAGATCTGTCTTTAGCCTTGTCCGTATTTCACTACTAGAACTGACTACACACACAAAAAGCAAAGAGAGAGAGAGAGAGAGTTCCAGGTAAGCTGAAGAAGGGTACGGGGGAGGATTTAAGAAACGGGGGAGGGGGAGCCGGGGAGACAGAGGACATCAGGTAGGAGAGAGAGAGAGAGAGAGAGAGAGAGAGTTTTAGGGTTTAATGTCCTTTTCCACCACGTAAGGGTGATATCAAAGACGGGGCAACGAGAAAAAGGCCAGCACAGATATTGACCCCAGCCGGGATTCGAACTCACGACCCGAGCATTGAAAGTCCAACGAGAGAGAGAGAGAGAGAGAGAGAGAGAGAGAGAGAGAGGATTTTCCCCCCAAAAAAAAATCTTTTATTACAAGTGGGCTTTAGGCTTTCTGTGTACTTCTACTGCCTCAGTTTCTTTGTACCTTCCCCACTGGCTTCCCATCACCGCCTCTTCTGTTCTTCTGCCAGAAAACGGCCTACAGTGTTCAAACCCAAGGAAAATACCGGAAACAATGTCCAGTGATCCAGCCAGTTTAGACCCGGGAAGTGGGGAAACAAACCAGACTTGAGGTTTCCTCACGCACAGACACCCCCCCCCCTACCCCCAACCCCCAACCCTGTGCTTCAGGGTCGCAGACAGTTCGGAATTTCCTTTACACGATCTAGGGCAAAACTGATGATACAGACGAGCACCACTGACTGATTTTGACGCACGAGGGGTGTCCAAGCTTCCTGGTAACATGTAGGTCAAAGCTGCAGCATGTGCTGTCGAGAGATGGTTGGAAGTGAGGGTGACAGTGGCATGTCATCTGGCTTCCGCAGAAGCACAGCTGAGTCACCCATTTTTTTTTTAAACTCTTGAGAGCGCAAGACCGACCACCTCTGCCCGCTATATATAATAAGACCAGTTTAAAAAACAAAACAAAAAACAAGCCACTGCACACCAGTGGGAGTCACTTCAAGCCACTGTTACGCAGGTCGTGGACCTTCCCAGTAAGGCGCGAGGCCGCTGCAGAGTGCGTAATAGTGACTTGAAGTAACCAAGCCACTGCACACCAGTGGGATTCACTTCAAGCCACTGTTACGCATGTCGTGGGCCTTCCCCGTAAGGCGTGAGGCCGCTGCAGACTGCGTAATAGTGGCTTGAAGTGGCTCCCAATGGTCTGAAGATTTCGAGTTGCGATTTTTTTTTCATGTGATTTTATGAGTGAAATTCTACTTTCAACATGGTGAAACACAAGGAAACGCACATGGTAATAGTCGGGTGGTCGGTTGCTTGTTTCAGGCTTTAACGTTCTTTTCCCACCACACCAAAGGGCGATATCAAAGACTGAACAACGAGGGGGGGGGGGGGGGGGGCAGCTCGAGCCGGGATTCGAACCCACCGCCCGAGTATTGACAATTGATAATAATGACGGTAGGTGGGTGGGAGCTTGGGGATTTAACGTCCTTTTACCACCATATTGGCGAGGGCAACGCGAAAAAGGCCAGAGCAAATGGTAGGCCCCAACCGAGATTCGAACTCACGACCCGAGCATTGAATACTACTACTACTACTACTACTACAACCACCACTACTACTACTACTACTACTACTACTACTACTACTAATATCAACAAATGCAGGGCCCGTATGTAAAAGTCGAGGTCAATTTAACCCACGGCTACGGGCCTACCCCAGACTAGGACAAAAGAAACCCAAAAGCAAAATTAAATAAAGAAGGAAACAAAGAAAGGAAGAAAAAAATCCTTCTATAACGGCTCAGGCACCTTCCTGAAATGGGCCCGCTTCCTGATTAAAAAAACAAACAAACAAAAAACAACAACAGAAAATTTAACCTTAGAGCTAGTGTGTTCGAGGTTAGACTCTAACCCGGGGCTAAAAGCCCTAACCTCGACTATTACATACGGGCCCTGGCGTTTTATGCCAACGACTTTGCCCAAAACGGAACGGCAAGAGCTGCACTCAACACATACGCTCACGTGAATTACGCGCATACACTCACACGCAGAAGGATATCAACACATTACAGTTATAGGCGGGTGTTTGAGAGTTTAACGTCCTTTTCCACCACGTAAAGGTGATATCAAACACGGGGCAACGGGAAAAAGTCCAGCACAAATATTTGGCCCCAACCGGGATTCGAAATCACGACCCGAGCATTTAGAGTCCAACGCTCTACCATTCGGCTATCCCGGCTCCCCCAGTTACAGTGGTGTAAAAAGGTAAGGTATTCAAGTTTCGAAACTTAGAACTGCATATTGTTTTCGTACTTTGTTGTTTGTGGGCTGAGCATTTCCAAAGTATACTTTCAAGAACGTCAGCTGGCGTCTTGAACTCGGTGAATAATTGATCATCATTTTCTAGAAGTTGCTCAACAGCACAAATTATTGTTTGCGGCATCTCATGTTCGGTTGTTTTGCTCGTTCTTCACCCACTTTCCACCATTCACGTCCGCCCTCAACTGGAAGCACAACACTCTTGCTCCGTCTGCTGATCTTTGCGATGACGTCACGAAGCTGAGACTCATGACGTCAAATTACGCGAGGGGGACCCGTCAAAGCAGAAAATACCACAACCAATCTTTGCCGTGACATTTACGCAAATAGATCATCGGCAAAAGGCTTGTTTTCCTTACAAAAGCGCCAGGCGATATTCTGAACCCTGCCATGTCTTCTCGCTTCAAGCTCGGCGAAAGATCCATAAAAAAAAACTGAAACGGACTAAAATAACTCCCAAGACGTAAAATTATCCCATCTTCGAGCCAAGGCGCGGAAGACTCTTACAATTTCTTTGTGACGAGAGTTCTGGTGAGGGCGGTAACTGCGGCGCGTGCGTAAAACTACGCGATAAGGCTGAATGGGTGTGTCTGGCTGAACTTAAGCAAGTGACGACAGTACGAAGACTTCTCAGTGCAGCTATTAGGAAACTCCAGGTGATTCCTTTTTTTCCCTACGTCATAACTATGTCGATTTATAAAATGGGACCCTGTTGTTTTGAACAACACGTGGGCATGTCATGCGAATGTGTTTACGAGTCAAAGTCGTAGAAATCCTTGGGATGACCAAATTAGGCTCCAGTGTTAATATCACCTTAGAAAGACGCCTGAAAGTTGCTGAAACGGCTGACATTTGATTGTGTTCCAGACTCTGTTGTTTTGTCGCGAAACAGCGGATGTTTACGCTGATAATCTCCAAGTTCGAAAACAAAACAGTTCATTTCAAAATATGACTGGTGTCAGGTCAGTAAGATTGCAAGGGAGTGGTTAAAATCTACCTGATTGGAGCCTAGATAAATAACACAAAACATGTTTTTCAACCTAGAAAAAAAAAAAGCACAGCGTACTATCGGATTCAGATTTAGAAAGTGCATTTAGAAAGAGATTTGTCTACCCCCACAGCTTTCTCGGATAGGCGCTGCAAATTATCCATTATTATTATTATTATTATTATTATTATTATTGATGGCTTGAGATGTTGATATCCTGCTGCATGTGGGTGAATACGCATAATTCACGTGAGCGTGTGTGTTAAGTGCAGCTTTTGAGGTTTGTTTTAGCCAAGCAATTGGTGTAGAACACCTGTATTTATTGTATAATAATAATAATAATAATAATTAGTATTAGTATTGATAGCTTGTTATGTCACTCAATCTCTTTATCATTCTGTTGAGTGTATTTGACTAGAGAATGCATGCATGTACTGACAGCTTCTAAACCACTTGGGTTAAATTTGCTTGGACCAGGCAATGTAGGTACCTGGTAGGAACTGATTAAGGAGATTTTGCCGTGCGCCTAAAGCTTTCTTGAATACGTACTACAGAGAGTCCAATTATTATTATTATTATTGATCTTATAATATTTATCAAAAGAATTACGTTCGCATTCATTAGGAAAAACACACCAAACTTTTCAGTTTTTGCACTGATGCATAGATAGAGCCAAACTTTGTGCAGGTGTTTCACAGTGCCCTGTTTTTTTTTTAATCACTCTTACGGTGGACGAAAAAGGTTAACCCCCAGTCCACAAACCTACCTTCACTGATGATGATGTAGTTCGTGTTTATCAAAATACGCCAAGACATAATTATTTTCTTGATTAGCCGCGGGTGTCGGGGGTCGTCAGTGACACCTAATTTACAAACAAAAGCTTTCTATCCTTGTATTGATATATTTAGTGTTTATCAAATCCGGCAAGAACATAAACAGCATTTCCTTCTTAATTAAAGAGGGCGGAGGTGGAGGGGAGGTCACGTGGTCTCATCACGATGGAGAGGCAGCTGCTTATCCAAGCCAAGGGGCCACCTCGAGATGAAAGCCGGAAGTGTATAACTCTTCAGCGAGGAAGTCGGGAAACTGATTTCTTGACGGCGTTTCCGCGATTTCAGGGACACACACACACACACACACACACACACACACACACACACACACACACACACCTGTAATCAGCCGTGGTCACTTCCTAATGAGACTTAGGCCGGACCTACTGCCGCACAGAGCCGATTTGAGGGATGAGCTGATGTACCCCCGCGCCTAAATGCCCGACCCCCAGGGGCTAACTACGAGTGCCACGGCCCTCCCCCTAGGGCACACTGGCCAGACTATTTCTGTTGGGATTTTAGGCGAACGTAGATTATAAGGAAATGCTGAACCAGGTGTCAAGATTATAAGGAAATGATGAACCAGATAACAATGGTTGCAGATAACAAAGTGTGCTACACATTATTATTTGTTTTTGTTAAATTTAGATTACTACAAGGAAATCCTGGACTAGCCGTGATCACAGCTATGGATACGTGTTAAACGTGTATGTGCTATATATATTTTTTTTATCACGATCAACCCGGAGCTGTGCATTTAGTTGCTATGTCCCGGATGTGCTACCTGTCAGTTGCAGCTGACGCAAGGAACTGTCGCAAAGGAGGAGGATGCTTTGCTATGAGATGGGCCTATGTAACTGACACCCTCCCCCCCCCCCCCGTCCCTCCCCTTTCCCTATCCGGCAAAGAAGACAAGCGGAAAGAGACTTCACAAAAATGAAAACAGATTAACTCTCTCTGTGCGAAGGTCCCCGTTTGGGCCTCTCACGTTCACAGCGCTTGGTTAGCAGAGTTCCAATTTATGATATCGCCAACTTTCTATTTTTATTCTCAACCACGAAATCATAGCGTGAGGAACGAAATACACACTAGCAAAACGGGTCTCTATCTGTCAAAGGGACACAACAAAAATCTGTTGGTATGCTACTCGGAAAAACTCTCAGCACAGGGAGGGTTAAAAACAAGAAAAAAAAAAAAATCATGAAAACATTAATGCTAGGCTAACACAACAGGAGGGAGATTTCGAACGTGTGTCTGAGTTTAGAAACACACCAAAAACGCTGAGACTATCACACCATAGACATATGGGTCCCTGAATCTAAACACACTGTCACAAACGTTGGACCTATCACAGACGTATACGCCCGTACTACAGACACATGTGCCAGTCTCCTTGTGTGTGTGTGTGTGTTTTTTTTTATGTAGTTGTTGTAGCAACGGCAAGTTGACCTTTGTGTTAAATTTCTACCGTTGAGAAATACAGAATCACTCATACCTTCATTCACTCTAAACACTATCACAAGCGTTGGGTCTATCACAGACCTGTACGCCCGCACTATACACAGGTTTGCCCCTGAATCTACAAACACTATCACAATAGGCTACAAACGTTTGGTCTATCACAGACGTATACGCCCGTACTATAGACAAGTGTGTCGCTGAATCTGTAAACATTATTACAAACGTTGGATCTGTGCCCCTGAATCTATAAACACTATCACAATAGGCTACAAACGTTTGGTCTATCACAGACGTATACGCCCGTACTATAGACAAGTGTGTCTCTGAATCTGTAAACATTATCACAAACGTTGGATCTGTCAAAGACGTATACGCCCGTACTATAGACACGTGTGTCGCGAGTCTGTTAACATGCCACTTGTCTTACTTTCCTCTGGTATCGGAAAATCGAAGTTCCCCGTTGAACGCAGCAGACTGTGAGATGCGTAACTGTGCAGTTAATCGAGGCTAGAACAAAAGAGAAAGGTGCAAGAACTCGCTTCACAAATCCTTCTCTTTGAAGACGAGGTGACAGACACAGGGCGGACTGAAAGCATTGATTTGGAATAATTTGAACTGGGCGTGCTTTGCACAGATGGCTTGGATTGCAATGGTATAGGTTTGGTACTGACAGTACCGAGAATGTGTGTGTGTGTGTGTGTGTGTGTGTGTGTGTGTGTGTGTGTGTGTGTGTGTGTGTGTGTGTGTGTGTGTGTGTTTGCACAGATGGTTTGGATTGCATTGGTATAGGTTTTGTACTGACAGTGCCGAGACTCTGTGTGTGTGTGTGTGTGTGTGTGTGTGTGTGTGTGTGTGTGTGTGTGTGTGTGTGTGTGTGTGTGTGTGTGTGTGTGTGTGTGTATCAATGATATTATTTCACTCTGGTTTTAAAATGCTGTAAATTGTGACGGCGAGTCAGCGATTTAATCGTAGTACATTTTAGAACAACATATAATTAAATCATTAATTTTAGAAACTAATAACGAATTCATTTTATGTAATTTATCATCATCATCATTAATCCGCTCTTTGTTGAATCATGCACCGTGTATGGCTGTTGTTGGTTTTTTATGTTAATACATGTATTTATTTTTAATAACATATTATTGATCTAAACTGAATTATGGTTACCGTGCTAGACAGGTGAAAAACAACAACAACATCAAGAAATCGAAGAAGAACAAGGCAGACATAACGTCCTGCATTTTTAAGTCAATCCGATTATGACTTTATAATAAACCTTCATCAAGACTGTCCTTTTCTTGCACCATGGAAAATCCAGGTTATTTTTGTTGCCAGAAAAAAAGAGAAAAGAAAAAAGTTAAAAAAAATAAAAGAAGAGAAAAAGAATAAAAAAGAAAAAAAAAAAAAAAGGAAAAAACAAAACAAAACAACAACAACAAATTAACTTGTCCTAGGATTGAAACCGTAAAAAATAAGCTAAGGCATGCAACTAACACGCCAAGCATTGCAATCCAATCACAGATAAAAAACCCCTCAAGAAATAGTGAAATTAGCCAAGGACTAAAACTGTAAAAAGAACAAAGCATCTTGTGTAGCTAACACATCAAGCAGTCAGTCAGTCAGTCAGTCAGTCAGAGACTTCCATAAATCATCATCAAGGCTGTCCTTTGTTGTACGCAGACAATACAGAATACGCTTTAAAAAAAAAAAAAATCGAGAGATACTGAAAGAGAAAGTAGCTTGTCTATATCCGTAGTAGCTAGTATAGCAGCAAATAGCGTAGCTCTGCAGAAATCGATAGCAGTGTCAACGTCGCGTGCATTTCACACAACCGGTGTGAGTCCCAAGGTTTCAACCAACAGCCGTGGAAATCTGCTTACAGGTAGAGTGCTCTGTTAGGGAACAAAGTCTAGGAAAATTAACTGATACCTTATTAGGATCGGATTGAAGTTAACACGAAAGGCAGAGTGTTTGATGATGAAAGAGAAGAGAGGGGTGGAGGTGGTGGTGGTGGTGATTGGGGGGGGTGGGGGGGAGGGGGGTGGTTGGAACCAACCTTGTTGGTTGGAAGATGATGAGTGTGGGGAGTGGTGTTAGATTGTAAAATTTAATACTGTTTTTAGCATGTCTGCGTTGCTCGTAACTTTGGCATATTTTCCACTTGCTGCACTATGTACCGTATCAGTAATGTTTATGTTCTTAATAATACTACCAATGTATACTACCGTATACTTTGGTAGTGCAATTAACGCCCAGTCGTCGAATAACGACGATAACCATCGCTTGAACTGATATTGCCAGATAACACCAAGTTTGCTCATTGGTCGTATAGGTGTGGCGGCACGACCGCCGGCGAGCCGAGACAGCGTAACTCAGTGGCAGAGCGTTAGGTTTTCAGGGCTCGGGTCGTGAGTTTGAATCCCGGCTGAGCGCGCAGGCTGAGGTAGATTTTTCGGGCTCGTCTCAGTCTACGGTTGGAGAAGGGCGTTAAACTCGCAAACTCCTAACGCAACTGAGGACTCTGAGGTATTTTTGCAAACTGATTTTAGTCAGTCACGCCGACGCCATAATTATTTCATAATCAGTTTACCTGATTTTTGCCCCTCTTTTGATTTTCCTGTTGTATTTCGGAGGACACCTGCCGTCTACGCTGCTCGGAGACCAGTACAAACTGAAGACGTCGTTTCAAAACACGTCACGGTTTCCCAAGCTGGTACCGGCCTGTTCGGAACATGCCGGGACGTGCCCGACTACCTAGGGGAAGCAACAGCTCGTAAGTACCCAAACTGGGTCGTGACTTATGGGGCCGAGGTTATGTCCCATAAGCTACACGTTGAGAGGCAATACAAGCCCCGATATGATGGGTTATCGGCACTCGTCCGAAAATCAGATAATGTCAATTTGCCATACGAAGTTGGAACTGCGATGCACTGGACCGCTGTAGAAGCATGGTGTACATGTAGCAGTTCATATCGATTTTGTTTTTTGGTGGCAAACCCTATTTCTTTACCCCTCGCTTTTCTCTACTACCCCACCGCCAACATCACCCCGGCCTTTACATCCCCACTCCCCTCATACACACACTCTCTTAACGCCATCCCCACCACAACACTGGGTTTCAACATCCAATCATAAGTTGAACGCTTCACACTTGCTGGTAAAAAAACAAACCCCAAACAAACCCTACGTTTAAATTCAAAAAGGGAGGAGAGAGAGAGAGAGACTGACTGGCTGACTGACTGAAACGTATATTTCAGGATAAAGACTTGTAGGCATGATCTGCCTATCTTACAAGCTGTCCTGTTAATCTCGAAACACTAAAAGATAAAGGCTAATATGACAAAAAGGAGTGAGAGAGAGAGAGAGAGAGAGAGAGAGAGAGAGAGAGAGAGAGAGAGAGAGAGAGAGAGAGAGAGAGAGAGAAAGAAAAAAGAAAAGTGAAAAGTACAACCAAGCGGTTACGATTTTTATAAATGCGTCATGATTCTGTTTTGAAGCAAACACAAACCGCCTTCAATGGATTATAAACGGATTGTATTGGATTTTTAGGCGCCATGGTGGTGCGGTAAATGATAATTAAACTACCAGAAAAAAAAATGTGTGTGTGTGTGTGTGTGTGTGTGTGTGTGTGTGTGTGTGTGTGTGTGTGTGTGTGTGTGTGTGTGTGTGTGAACGAGAGAGAGAGAGAGAGTGCATTTGAGGGGAAAGGGTGGGGGGGGGGTATCTGTACATGCGCTTTTTCTTTTTTTTTCACCCGTAGGATGTAGGTTCCCTTTTCTGATTGCTGTTTAACTTTTGCTTTTGAATTTACTACCGCTAGTTTTGCTTTGCAGTTTGTTTGAGTTAACCACGGCAAATTTGTAAACTGACCAACTTTCTCTTCAAAACCTTTACCGTTGATAAATAAAGTTTCATCATCATTATCATCATCATCATCATCATCATCATCATCATCATCATCTCTCTGCCTCTGTCTTCTAATGCTCGGGTCGTGAGTTCGATCCCGGCTGGGGCCAAATATTTGTGCTGGCTTTTTCATCGTTGCCCCGTCTTTGATATCACCCTATATGGTGGAAAAGGACGTTAAACCCCCAAACACCCACCCTCCCCACTCTCTCTCTCTCTCTCTCTCTCTGGGTTCTGTGTCTCTCTAACTGCCATGTCTCAAATAACATGATCATCGTGAGGACGTTCGGTGCAGCGTCTGTGTCGTCTTTTTATTGCCTGAAAATCAAATTCGACAGCCTGAAATAAATGTCACTGTGCCTGTGCATTCCAAGCTGGCAGATTTACACCCCCTAAAAAAAACACGCATTTAGGGTTATCCCGCCTGGCCAAAGAAGACCAGGAAACCCGATAGCTCATCGGTCGCAAAAAATGATTGCGACGTGTGCATTTCTAGAGACAATGACAATGACAATGACAATCCTTTATTTTACAACGGTAGAAGATTTTGGCCAAAGGGCCAGTTTACAACCTTGCCGTTGCTAGACTACAGTATAAGAGTAAAAGCTTAGGAGTATACACATTACAGACACTTAAAACTGAAATACAAGAAGGCAGAGAATAAGCATGATAGCCAAAATAGATGGCAAGGATAACCAAGAAAACAGAAATGATTAAAGTTATTAATGCAAACTAACATGATTCTGTCATGATGAGAGAGAGAGAGAGAGAGAGAGAGAGAGAGAGAGAGAGAGAGAGAGAGAGACAGAGAGAGAGAGAGAGAGACAGAGAGACAGAGAGAGAGAGAGAGAGACAGACAGACAGACAGAGAGGGGGAGTGAGTGAATTTTTAGGGCTTAAAGCCGCGCATGCCACAAAGCGGACTAATTCGCGGCTGACAAAGACTGACAAAGAGAGTTGATTCGAAGGCCCAAATTTTGAAGTTGCTCCTACGCATTACTACAAAGTACTACAATACATTTATTGTCTTGAAAAGAGAAAGATAAGCAACAGAAAGTACAACTACACAGAGAGAGAGAGAGAGAGAGAGAGAGAGAGAGAGAGAGAGAGAGAGAGAGAGAGAGAGAGAGAGAGAGCACGTTGTTAACAACTCGCTGTCTCATGTCAGAGCAGTCCCAAAACAAGACCACAGTTGTATTTACTTTTACGAATTCAGTCACAGACAGACAAAATAAATGTGTTTTACTTACAGACTGGGAAACTCATTTCTAACTGGTGCCATGCCCCGTGTCTAACACCGTCTGTTTCCAGTGCCAAGGGAAATGAATCTTTCTCAATTAATAACCCCTACGGCAGAGCAACCAATCACGAGGCTGATACTCCGTCACGTGTTTCCCTTGTCACTGAGTTGAAGGGAGCAGTTATTCTACTGTCTCCTGGAAAGACGGTGTGAAGTCAAAATGGAAGCGAGTGTTTCCGGTGCTACCGCGCTTCAAACGTAGCGCCGCCAGGACAGTGTGTTTCCAAACACTAGTAGCACGGAGTGTTTCCATTTTCAAATTTGAGTAGCACTTAGTGTTTCCAACGGACTTCGGTCTGTCGGAGTGAAACTGAAGAAAGGGGGCTGATTTTCAAATTTGAGTAGCACCTAGTGTTTCCAGCGGACTTCGGTCTGTTGGAGTTAAACTGAAGAAAGGAGGGCCATTTATCAACCACACAAAATGTTCACTAACGCGTTACTACAATGAAAAGTTGCGACGTGCATGATCATAATTATTATTTTCGGCTTTGTGTGAGAGCAATCATGTTCATCGGCGAAACGTTTGAAGCAGAGCAGCACTGGAGAAACTCCATTTTGATTTACTTCCCGTACCTAAGTGCTCATCGTTTCCGTCACTTAGGTCCTTATTTCAAATGACGGTTATTTGTTAAAAAATGAAGATTTAAAAAAAAATCACGTTTGATCGGACTTGGTAAGCTCAACTTTGTTGCTACAAGAAAAACGAATCAGGGATTATCCCCCGTGGTGACTAGAAAACATTAACTGGATGTGACCCATTTCGATTATCCCCCGTGGTGACTAGAAAACATTAATTGGATGTGACCCATCTCGATTATCCCCCGTGATGACTAGAAAACATTAACTGGATGTGACCCATTTCGATTATCCCCCGTGGTGACTAGAAAAAAAATTAATGTGACCCAGTTGTAATACAAACTGCATTATATTTGACCTGACCGCCGGGACATTGCCCCCCAAGAACTGAGACTAAACACCGCGTTTGACACCGTGTTTTCTGTACTGCTGTGTGTGGTTTACGACCAACGTACATAATACGCCCGCTGTAGTGCACGACAAACGTACAAACACTACTGTTATAGATTGGACAGTTTTAGTTGGTAACATCTTGCATGCGGCTTGTATTGTAACTACACGAAGAGGTATGTTAGCGGGATGGGTCGGGAGATGAGAAGGTGGGTGAGGGGGGGGGGGGAGGTAGGAGGGAGTGTGTTAAATATCAGCATTTTGCAGAATAAGAATAGTGATAAAGAAGGATAATGGCGACGCATACTTCACTGAAACCATTTTTTAACAAATAAAAACTCACCACAACAAAGCCGATCAAAAACAAAAACAACAAAACCGATAAAAAAAACAAAAACAACAACGACAATAACATGAAAACGAGCATAAGGAATAGAGTAATGGAACAGCCAACAGAAACAATTCAACAAATGTCATTCTGTGACTGCAGTGACATCAAAACAAACAACAACAACAACCCCCCAAAAAATACCAACAAAAACAAACAAACAAACAAAGAAACAAAAAACAACAACAACGACAACGACAAAAAAACAAAAAACAAAAAAAAACAAACAAACAAACCCAGCAACAAACCAACAAAAACAACAACACCCCCCAAAAAAACAAACAAACAAACAAACAAACAAAAAAACAATTATGATGCACTCCCACAAAAAGGCTGTCATTCTGATACATATTATATCACTAACGTAAACGGACTGAGAAATAAGCTTCCGTTTGATACTTTTTTTCCTATACAGTAGCACCGAGTGTTTCCATTTCCAAGTTTGAGTTGCACCTAGTGTTTTTCATTCATTCATTTTTATTTTTTTTTATTTTTATTTTTTGCATTGTGGGCAAAGTGACTTTAGTTCAAAGTCTGATGGCGAGGGAAAATAATTTTGGAAAAATCTCTTCGGTTAGTTTATTATGCGATGAAAAGATGCACCAAAAAAACTCCGTCTACCACATTTCTTGAATGCCCACAAAATGACAGTTTTCACACAGGCTAGGGGAGAGGTCGAACAGGCTATAAATGTAAATATCTCGGAACGGATGAAAGTGAACTACAAAGTAAACTTTGCCATGAATTAAAAAAAAAAAGATCTCCTTTTCTAGGTATGGGCACAGAAATATATACATTTATTTATTTTCTACTTTATCATCCCTTTCGGGAAATTCGGGCTGCTTTCCCCCGGGGGAAGCGCGTCGCCGCGGTGCAGCGCCACCCAATACCTATCCTATTTTGTTTTTACAATTTTCATGGTTGGTCATCATTATTATATCAGTAACTACAAACACTTCTGACAATGATATGCATTTCTGTTAGGTACCGTTACAGAACAGATACGCGTTTGGTTGGCTGGCGGGCGGGGGATGTGGGGGGGGGGGGCAGGGGGGTATGGACAGCCAGTGTACTGTTGTTGCTTTCACATACAATTTACATTAATTCATAATTATGTTACAATCACACAATGACTTTGCCATGATTTTTGTAGAAGCCCATCAAATCAAAAACAAATGCAGTCCTTACCTTTGGAATCTTTGGCAGCTACTCAGTTTTCCCCGCTCGAACAATTCAATAATTAAACCTCTGTGTCCGTTTAACCTGGTCTGCCGCGGAATCGCCTTTCGTGTCTTCAGTCTTAATAACCACTGCCAAGTAACCACTGACTATATATCATGACACTGAAACGCACCAGTTGCGAACACACACACACAACCAAGACAGACCTCCTGATACCGACTGAAATATAAGCGGGTAAACTATACGTTTTAATACCAGGAGCTGTGACGTGAACTTGCCAAACGTACTATGACACCACTGTGGTGGGTGGGCGTCTTCGGGTAATTCATACACACCCGACCTTGGCTTCGACGGTTTTCCGACCTTGTGTGCGGGGTGGGGGGTAGACTGAGGTGGGGTGGGGTGGAGTTGGGGGAGGGCGGTGGGTGGGGCCGGGTAGGTTGGGGGTGCGGCCGTTGTCTGGAAATTTCAATGGTAAATGGGTCAGACCCCGTTAATAGCTGTTCTATTCTATTCTATTCTATTCATCGTACAAGGAAACAGGAAAGAAATACTGTGCTACCCTTGTTGCGTGGGCGTCGCTGCATTGAAGCCACTGCCAAACAAACCGCCTCAGTCGTAACACTGCCCCAATAACTTGAGCGAGGGCACGAAAGGCACACCAGCACACACAGCACAGGGAATTCCCGGCTTCGTCATACAGCTTCGGTCATAAATCTACAAAGTAAATATCTACTTCTCACGGTATATAGTTCAAACGGACGTGAGGGTTTCCGGTACCGGTTATTCCGAGCCGTCAGAAGTTTCGACGATGAGTGCTCTCATACGGGGTGTAGTTCATTACTACTACTACTACTACTACTACTATATACTACTACTACTACTACAGTGATGTTGCCAGAATTTTTTTTCTTCGGCGATTTAGCCGAAACAGCCATGAAAGTTTCGGCTTTTTACAGAAAGTTTTGGCTCTCTCTGCCGAAGCAGTTTCACAAGTTTTTCGACTAGATTCCCTACTCTTACGTGTTCCCTCCACCTCCATGAATTAAAGATGTTCTGTAGATACATATCCTCAAAGTTGCGTTTTCTTGGAAATTAGTCCAGCCAGCACAGGAATCTCGCAGAAACGGACATAAACGAGCCGATTCACTCGTGGAAACTTCGGCTCGGCCAGCCGACATGACAGACAGATTATCGGCTTTTTCAAAACAAATTCGGCTTTTAGCCGAGATCCGACCCCAAACGACATCCCTGCTACTACTACTACTACTACTACTACTACTACTACTTTTAAGCTGATTAATACTGGCACTTCATCCCAAATATTTGGCTCAAAGCGCCGCGAGCTGAACCCAACACGCACGCTCACGTGAATCACACGCATTCTCTCACACAGTGGACACGAACACATTACAATCACGTAGTGGTGCGCCGAAGGGCCAGCTCAGCAATTTCAGTTTCGGAATTTTCAGAATTGCATTTATTTTTGAATTTTGGGGGATGAACATTTCCAAGGCAGAGGGGGGAAGGAAGCCGGAGTATCCGGAGAGAACCCCCCCCCACCCCCCCCCCCCCCCGACGGTCGGCCCGAATGAACGGCGCCACAGACGAAACAGAAAAAAAATCTTCAAGTCAACAAATCAAATAAAATAAACAGGAAGCGAAGAAAGAAAGACAAAAATCCTTCTATGACGGTATAGGCACCTTGCTGGAATGGACCCGCTTCCTGATTTAAAACGAAAAAAAACAACAGAAAATTTAACCCTAGAGCTAGTTTAGTTCGAGGTTAGACTTTAACCCGGGGCTAAACTCCCTAACCCCGACTTTTACATGCAGGCCCTGCTATGTAAGGCACCCAAGAGCTCCAGCAGGAGGTTGGGCGCCAAAAAAGCATTCTTCTTCTTATTATTATTTATTATTAAAATGGATGCCGAACAAACAAACATACAAAAACACAAAAAAACAACAAACAAACAAACAACAAACAAAAGCGAAGTTCGAATCCCGACTGGGGCCAAATATTTGTCCTGGTCTTTTTGTCGTTGCCCCGTCTATGATATCACCCTTACGTAGTGGAAAGGGGGAAAAGGACGTTAAACTGACCCACCCCCCCAACCCCCTGTGGTTCTCTGGGTTCCGGTGCTGACGCACTGGTGTGGCAAGTCGGGTGTTGCTGTACGCGGTGAATGTGACCCAGTTTTCTGGGTATTTTCAATTTTGTCGGCCGCCGCTATTCAATTCGTCATTCAGACACACTGCCGTCTGACCTAGTAGCACTCAAGGTGTGAGGCTGTTATCGCCGTTAAGTACTTCGTTCAACGTTCTGATTCCTGTGTTTGGGGAGACGCTCATAAATGGATTTTCCCCGAGACTTTGTCAAAGTGCGCACGTGCTGTATGACGTCACTCCCTCCGTTATAAGTTTTTGGTTTCGCACGGATATGATGTCACTTATGTCGTGACTTCGGTACACTGACACTGTGTGTGTGTGTGTGTGTGTGTGTGTGTGTGTGTGTGTGTGTGTGTGTGTGTGTGTGTGTGTGTGAAGTTTCATGTTCCAGCTTTAAGTATGTTTGATCATTTTGTCTTTTTTGTTTATTTGTTTTTTGTTTTTTTTTTCAAAACGGAAAGTTTGAAAATTGGTCGCGAGACAAAAACTTCCACCGTTTTCAAATAAAGTTATTTCAATTTCAATTTCAATTTCAATCTCTCTCTCTCTCTCTCTCTCTCTCTGTCTGTATTCGTCAGTTTGAAGTCTTTTTACCGCTGGAAACGAATCTCTCTCTCTCTCTCTCTCTCTCTCTCTCTCTACGGCTTCAGCGTCAAAGGGTTCACTGATAATTTAGGCCCGTGCGCGGCGCGAAGAACGAAAACATAAAGTAAATATGCAGAATCATCTTAAAGCTTTAAATTATTGATCACCAGTAACGAGAGAGAGAGAGAGAGAGAGAGAGAGAGAGAGAGAGAGAGAGAGAGAGAGAGAGAGAGAGTCGAGCTGTGTGTGTATCCAAGGTTACACAGCGGACACTGTAACACTTGTCTGTAACACTTGTCTGTAACACTTGTCGCTGTCTGCCGATGGCATAACTAATTGTGAATCATGACGGATGGTAAGGCTGCTGGGCTCACCAAGTGCAGTATGACAAACTTTACAGCTTCTAAATATGGCCTCAAACCGTCAGCCGCTAACAAAAAAGGCAGACAACTCTGCCATCAAACCGCATTCCGTGGTGAAGTTCTTTCCCCCTTGGCACTCGCGGTAAAATGCAAATGTCTACTGATTTGGTACGCGTTTTAGTAAGAACATCCTGGGATTCGGGAAAGGGAGGGTGGTGGTGGAGAAAAATGGGTTTATTTCAAGTGGAAGATGGAGAGAAATAGTTCCGAAAGAAAGAAAGAAAGAAAGAAAGAAAGAAAGAAACAGTGTCACTTATTAACCGTGCTTTTGCCGACAGACTCTCTCAACGACAGTCGTGAGTACAGCATGACTGACTCGCCGTTGGCACGGCTGACCTAAGAGTACAGAATTTTAGCCCGCATAGTAGACTATTTGACTGCAGAAATGCTCTTCACAGAGGCACGACCATTCTCCGTGCAGATGGTTTTACTGACGCCACAACTTTCCGGATTGCTCCGGCAAAAATTGACGGCGTGTTTCACAGTGATGGAGTCACAGTGTCGTCAGTGACGCCGCGTTTCACAGTGTCGTCAGTGACGGCGCGTTTCACAGTGACCGAGTCACGGTGCCGTCAGTGACGGCGCGTTTCACAGTGACCGAGTCACGGTGCCGTCAGTGACGGCGCGTTTCACAGTGACCGAGTCACAGTGTCATCAGTGACGGCGCGTTTCACAGTGTCGGGTTCACAGTGTCGTCAGCGACGGCGCGTTTCACAGTGACCGAGTCACAGTGGCGGCAGTGACGGCGCGTTCCTCAGTGAATGAGTCACAGTGTCGGGAGTCGCGGCGCGTTTCACAGTGACGGGGTCACAGTGTCGTCAGTGACAGCATGTTTTACAGTGATGGAGTCACAGTGTAGGCAGTGACGGCGCGTTTCACAGCGATGGAGTCACAGTGTAGGCAGTGACGCCGGCGCATGTATACGGAGAATACTACATGTATTTTGTATAGCGATGTATTCCACTTCAAGTAAGGATCCGGGAAAGCCGAATGGTAAAGCTTTGGACTCTCAGTAGTCGGGTCGTGGGTTCGAATACCATCTGGGAGTGTTTCTACTGACCGTTCTCCTTGTCAGTCGTCGCCCCGTCTTTGATAGCACCCGTATGTGGTGGAAAAGTACGTTAAACCTCAAACATCCACCCACCCTCCCTTTACAGTCGTACACCCTGAACGCCGTTGCACATCACATCAAAAGACTGTACTATTGAATACCTCAACCGTTTAAGCGGCGTCCGCCCATAACGGCCGTTTGTTGGGGGGCAAGGTCGCCAGTCTCGCCACCACTGACCTACGATGCCCACGACATGGTCAATGTAACACTCGCCTGTTCTACAATACTGAATAGTCAACACACAGACACACAAATCACTGACGGTCTCTTTTTTGACATCTGCATGTCAGCCCCATCCTCCCCCACCCCCTCTCTACCCCTGTCCACCTTCACCTCTCAGCCCTACCTTCCCTTCCCCACCCCCCCTTCCTCCTTTAACCTCCTGACCCTAGTAACCCCATCCCCACCCACACCGAAACTGTCTCCATCTCTCGTTGCAGGTGTGTCGTCCCTGTGTTCACCTGACAGTCGATGGAACAGCAGTTGTAAACAACTCTTAAAAAAACACATAACAAAACAACAAGACAAAAACAAACAAGACTGTAACAACAACCAACCCCTCCCCCCCCCCAAAAAAAAAGGTATTGTATAGGCGTTTTACCCAATTTCATGAATCGGCTTAAAGCGCCGCGAACTGAACCCATCACGCACGCTCACGTGTACCACACGCATTCTCTCACACACTGGACATAAACACATTACAAAAAGCAACAACAACAAAAACAAAAACCCAACAACAACAACAAAGAAAAACAACAACAACAACAACAACAACAAAAGAAAAAGAAAAGAACAAAGAACAAAAACAAAAACAGCCCAATAACCCCCCCCCCCCAAAAAAAAAACACACAAAAACAAACAAAAACAAACAAACAAACAAACAAACAAACAAACAAACAAACAAACAAAAACTTTCTAAGCTTCACTGTCCACGTCTTGAATAACAGTAATTATATTTAAAACAACAACAACAACAACAACAACAACAACAACAACAACAACCATTTATTTCTAGAGCACTTGTCCCTGCAAGAAGCAAGCTCCAAGCGCTTTACAGTTTACGAGATATAAAACCAATATATATACATGTATGACATAAGAAATAAGATTAAAAAAAAAAAAGAAGAGATAAATTGAAACGAGGCATATTTCTAACCATCACACCCTAATTTCTTTATGCGCCCTACTTCATCCACCATACATACACCAACTGGGTGTGGCTCAGGTCAGGGAGGGGGCGCCCACTGTGTTTCATAAGTCAGGACGGCAACAGACGACAGCGTTAGTAGAACTAGCTTGCATGGGAGGACACCAGACAGGCAGACAAATATACAGAGATTTCGGTCATAAGGCAGAGCACGGGACGGACAGACAGAGACAAACGCCTTCAGTTTTAACTTAAGACTGATGATGATGATGATGATGTGTGTGTGTGTGTGTGTGTGTGTGTGTGTGTGTGTGTGTGTGTGTGTGTGTGTGTGTGTGTGTGTGTGAGAGAGAGAGAGAGAGAGACTTTAAGAATCAAGAAAACTTTATTTTTCAACGGTAGAGGTAAGTAACGTAAAACAGCCAGTTTTCATGCCTACCGTTGCTAATTCTAGTAGTATCGAGAGAGAGAGAGAGAGAGAGAGAGAGAGAGAGAGAGAGAGAGAGAGAGAGCAACCATGCGTGTCAGAGTGAACTCTAACGTTCACGCGCTACAATCTAGGTCACTGGATCGGCCACAACGTCTGTGCCAAAATCGAAATAATGATCTTCGGCATCAGGCTGGTCTTAATTTCCCATTGCATTTACTTATACGACATACAATCTCATAATTATGCGCATATTTTAGTGCACCGTGCCTAGCGGATCGAAGTGGTGTGTGTGTGTGTGTGTGTGTGTGTGTGTGTGTGCGCGGGCGCGCGCGTCCGCGTGATTGGCTATTTAATAACCAACCTCTCCCTTCCATCATTTGGGGGGGAGCCGGGCTAGCCAAAGGGTAAAGCAGCAAACTTTCAACGCTCGGGTCGTGAGTTCGGACGGGATCAAAAATTTGTGCTGGCCTTTTTCTCGGTGCCCTGTCTTTGATACCACCCAGACATGATGGAAAAGGACGCTAAACTCCCAGACACCCACACACCCCAACCCTCCCTTCTCTTATTCGCAAAAAACAAACCAACAAAAAACAAACCCAAAACGAAGTCTGGGTTCTGGCGACCCAGCCAACATAAAATGGTGTGCGGAGGTTACGTGTTCTCTGTGACAAGTACTCTCATACTTATGTACACTACGTGTCTCAGCTGCGATACATTTACACACGACAGTCTGTACTCTCCAAAAAGCGAGGGGCGACAGATTGTGAGGGGTATATGTATAATTATACGACCCTCAGCTGGTGTCTAGGAGGTCTAGTATTCTGTGTCACACATTATTAAGCTACTCTCTCTCTCTCTCTCTCTCTCTCGGAATAACCCCCTTTATCTGCAGTGCACAGACACGCACCAGGCTATTTGTTAGGCGCCTGTTACATTATAATGCCACTTTCTGTCGAAACAGAAGCCTGTCACACATTATAATGCCACTTTCTGTCGAAACAGAAGCCTGTCACACATTATAATGCCACTGACTTTCTGTCGAAATGACTTCTAGCAGCCTGTCACACAGTATAATGCCAGTTTCTGTCGAAATGGCAGCCTGTCACACATTATAATGCCACTTTCTGTCGAAATAGCAGCCTGTCACACATTATAATGCCACTTTCTGTCGAAACAGAAGCCTGTCACACATTATAATGCCACTGACTTTCTGTCGAAATGACTTCTAGCAGCCTGTCACACATTATAATGCCACTTTCTGTCGAAACAGCAACCTGTCACGCATTATACTGCCAGTGACTTTCTGTAGAAATGACTTCTAGCAGCCTGTCACACATCATAAATAATAATAATAATAATAATTATTATTATTACTTTTAAAGCTTGGGTCGTGAGTTCGAATCCCGGCTGGGGCCAGATATTTGCGCTGGCCTTTTTCTCGTTGCCCCGTCTTTGATATCACCCGTATGTGGTGGAAAAGGACGTGAAACTCCCAAACACCCACCCACCCGTACTTGTATTGTATTGGTACTGGCACTGGCATTGTATTGGTATTGTATTGATATTGGTATTGGATTGGCATTGTATCGGGATTGGTATTAGTAATGGCATTGTATTGGTATTAGTACTGGCATTGGTATTGTATTGGTAGTGGCATTGTATTGGTATTGTATTGATATTGGTATTGGATTGGCATTGTATCGGGATTGGTATTAGTAATGGCATTGTATTGGTATTAGTACTGGCATTGGTATTGTATTGGTAGTGGCATTGTATTGGTATTGTATTGATATTGGTATTGGATTGGCATTGTATCGGGATTGGTATTAGTAATGGCATTGTATTGGTATTAGTACTGGCATTGGTATTGTATTGGTAGTGGCATTGTATTGGTATTGTATTGATATTGGTATTGGATTGGCATTGTATCGGGATTGGTATTAGTAACGGCATTGTATTGGTATTAGTACTGGCATTGGTATTGTATTGGTAGTGGTATTGTATTGGTACTTTAGCGGTATTGCTTTGGTATTGTGTTGGTATTGGCATTCTGTTGGTATTGTGGTGGTACTGGCATTCTGTTGGTATTGTAATGGTATTGATATTGTATTGGTCTTGGAATTCTGTTGGTATTGTGTTGGTATTGGCATTCTGTTGGTATTGTGGTGGTACTGGCATTCTGTTGGTATTGTGGTGGTACTGGCATTCTGTTGGTATTGTGGTGGTACTGGCATTCTGTTGGTATTGTGGTGGTACTGGCATTCTGTTGGTATTGTGGTGGTACTGGCATTCTGTTGGTATTGTAATGGTATTGATATTGTATTGGTCTTGGAATTCTGTTGGTATTGTGTTGGTATTGGCATTCTGTTGGTATTGTAATGGTATTGATATTGTATTGGTCTTGGAATTCTGTTGGTATTGTGTTGGTATTGGCATTCTGTTGGTATTGTAATGGTATTGATATTGTATTGGTCTTGGAATTCTGTTGGTATTGTGTTGGTATTGGCATTCTGTTGGTAGTGGTAGTGGTTTTGGTATTGGTATACTACCTAGACTGTTTCTCAGCTAGCTTCGGAAATTGAAACAAAATTCATGCTACAATTTTATAGGAACAAAACGCGGTTCGACAAGCGTCAGCAACAAGATACAGAACGACTGCGCTTATATTAGGTTACAAGCACTACCATTACCACTGGCAACTGCCTGGCTTAACCGTCAGAAACCGTGACGAACGTCAGGCTTAAAAGACTATAGCTTGTTACTGCTCTGTACTGCTTCGTGTAATTAGAAACCCGTCTTCAAGATCAGGTTGACTATATGCCCAGCCTAAGCCTATGCCGGTTAGGCCTGTACTAGGTGACCAGTTGTGCACACCAGAACTCAAAGTCTTCAGTTGAGACCGTAGCGTTTCTGAACCCGCCAACAACAACAGCAGCAGCAACAACAACAACAACAAGAACAACAACCAAAAATAAACAACAACAGCAACAGCAGCAGCAGCAGCAACAAGAACAACAACAACAACAACAACAACAACAACAACAAAATCTACAGCAAACAATACGTAGGATAATAAAGTTCAAATACTTTTGGGTTGTGTCGATAATTACTAATATGTTATTAGGGAAACTAGCAGAATGTGTAACTGCTTACTGCTCAAGCATAAAGCTCCTACGACGAAACCATGATAACACACACACACACACACACACACACACACACACACACAGAGAGAGAGAGAGAGAGAGAGAGAGAGAGAGAGAGTAAAACGTTTATTAAGGATAGAGCTTTTAGGCAGTGATGCCTATCTTACAAACCGTCCTTTCTGCATCGCATATGAAGTTACATTAATAATACGTGAAATAAAGGTTAATTACATGAGAGAGAGAGAGAGAGAGTGAGTGAGAGAGAGAGAGAGAGAGAGAGAGAGAGAGAGAGAGAGACTGAAACGTTTATTTCAGGATAAAGACTTGCAGGCATGGTCTGCCTATCTTACAAGCTGTCCTGCTAATCTAGAAACACTAAAAGATAAAGGCTAACATGACAAAAAGTATACCTGGCACAAAAGGAGGAAATGTAATAGTACAGAGAGAGAGAGAGAGAGAGGGGGGGGGAGGAATCAGATCGAAGCAAACTCTCTCTCACTCCCCTCTCTCTCCCTCGCCTGCACCTTTCGAGGTGTTCTGGAAGAGAAATATCCTCACCCTGCCATGAAACCACCTTTTGCCCGTCTTCGGGGCTTCTAATGGGAGTAAGGTAATTGTGTGTATCAGGTGGAAGAGAGAGAAACTCGAAACTTGAAACTGTATTTGTCAACGGTAAAAAACATTAGTCCAGTGGTCCAGTTTTCATTCTTTCCGTTGCTAATGCTACACACACACACACACACACACACACACACACACACACACACACACACACACACACACTTATCTACGTCGGCTCACAGACACGTCATACAAAAAGAATATAGGTATTAAATGCAGAACACATGAGAGGTAAAAGGCACAGTATATATAAGCAACACCATGGCATACACGTGACAGTATATAGGTATCAACACACACACTATTCATGTACCAACTGACATATGTGGTCGGATGCATGGTGTAGCTTACGAAAGTGGCTGCGAACCCGCATACATTAGATGACAGGGGATTTGGTCTAGTGGTTAAGGCATCCGACTTCGGATCCTGAGCTGCCTGGTTCGAGTCCCCGGTGGGCAGGAATATGGTTGGAATTTTTCATACCATATCGAGTCAAATCCATGTGCAGACTCGTTTGCGGTGCCTGTCTCGCCTTCGTGTACACACGCACGCACAAATATCAAGTGTGCACGCTAAAAATCCCACGTTCGTCTTTCGAAGAAGAGTAGGCGGTGGCGTGGTAAAACAGAAATACTGTCGCACGCACCAGAGTGAATAGCAGGGTGCAGGTTTGCACACAAAGTAGCGCCTAGCGGCAGCAGGCTTTCCCTACTTCGTCCTCCAGCCTTGCGGCGCCTAGAGCATCTCATTAGAGATGGATACGTGCGCCGAGGAGAAGTCTACCATACCATACCATACCATGTTTGAAGAGGCTGCTCTTAAAGGAAGAGAGTGTTTTGGCTGAGAGAGAGAGAGAGAGGGAGAGAGAGAGAGAGACTCAAACGCAATGCACACACCGATCCAGTGTAACACAGACTCTAATGAACTTGAATACGTCCCTGCACTGACAGAGCGCGCACAACTGACACACACTGAATACACAGCGGCGACTGACACACAACCAACTTCAATGGAAAGCAAGCCTTACCTGGAAATGGCCCTCTTCTCGGAGCCCCCACGGACGGCAGTTTTCAGTGAAATTCTCGCTGCTTTGCCGATGATCTGTCAGGTCCACAACCCGCACGCACACACGCACACACACACACAGAGCCAGCTGGATTCACTACCGACAACGCAAAGCGATTGTTGTCACTCGCTGATTATCGTCCTCCTTTCGTTTTGGCGACTGACGCAGTGACTGAACTCCTCTCGGAGAGCGGCTTCGTCTAAACGTTTGATGCCCAGGGCTATGTTGTAATATAGATATGGTAATACATCAAACAGCCGCTTGTGTTGTTTGTGGCTGTCCACGCGTCGATAGGTTGGCGGAGGGTGGGTGGGTGGATGGGGGAGAGAGACTGTGACTGAGAGAGGAAGAGAGGGAGGGATGTGGTGGTGGTGGTGGAGGCGGAAGAGCGGGGGGCGGGCTCGCTGATTATGATAATAAAACGTCTGTTTCCTTGTCAATCACTCAGCTCCGCCGCTGCGGAAAGTTCTCGGACCACACAAACACTTGAAGAAGTTTGTCACACAGCCAGTCTTGTGCAAAAGCTATACGTAGTCGTAGTAGGCTTTTGCCTCAGTCTGGGAGGGATTCAGTCACTGTAACTGTGCGCGGCGCGACAGACCCTGACAAAACTTTGGGAGACGAATGGTATCTTCACCTTTATTTCAGGCAACGCCGGGGTGACCTAGCGATGACGGCTTGCAGGCAGGTAGCAGGGGAGGGGGGAGGGGTTCTACCGTTATACAGGGCCAGTCAGTGTGAGATAATCACTCATGCGTGTCCGCGACACAGCGACTTGCTTGGGCGGGCGAAAGAGTGCGCGTGCAGACTCTCAGTTCTCAGTGCAGTGGGCCAAAGGAAGGAGGGATGGCCGGGGCGGGGGGGGGGGGGGGGGCATAGCGCATTTTGAGTGTGTGAGAGTGACAGGTTGACTCTCTCTCTCTCTCTCTTCACACACACACACACACACACACACACACACTTTCTCTCTCTCAGCTCCCGCATCAGTATTCGCTGATATAACTGACGGCAGACACAACAGATAATGACGCCTGCAATAGCTA
Source organism: Batillaria attramentaria (assembly GCA_018292915.2). NCBI lineage: Eukaryota > Metazoa > Mollusca > Gastropoda > Batillariidae > Batillaria > Batillaria attramentaria. The sequence continues at coordinate 212,967 of JACVVK020000389.1, read as the reverse complement.
TGCGTATCCACACACACACACACACACACACACACACACACACACACACACACACACACATATGCGCACACACACTGACACTGTATCAAGTTCATGCTTAACGCCAGTTAACCGGCGTAGCCAAACTCAGACTGAGCCGGCGGCGGACCGGCGATGTGATAAGACTGACACTGAAAAATCATCAATTCCATTTTTTTTTTCACATCCTAATTAAATTTAGAATTAATTTAGTTCACACACACACACACACACACACACACACACACTGCCGCACTGTGCCTCCCCACCACCATCATTCAACGTGCATTTCGCTTCCGTCTCCGCCACGTCGTTTTGATTGGCTGGGAAAGGACCAGGTGTCGACCAATCAGAGAGCGACGCCAGATATGTGTCACGCTGGCCGCGGTGAATGGAGGCTTGAGTCTTGTTGTCTCGGCCGGGACGTTATGATCGAGCCAAAAGCTAGTTAGCAGCAGCGGCAAATAATACAGAGAGAGAGAGAGAGAGAGAGAGAGAGAGAGAGAGCAAATTCTGAACCTAACGGCATTAAAACTACTTCACGGGCGTGAGCGTATTTGAGGCTTCGTTATCTCTGCTTAGCAACCTCTGAGCTAGGCTGAATATTATATCGGAATCGGCTGACTGAGACTTTGTTTGTAAAATCAATAGTAGATGAATGCTCGCTTGACACGACCCATATTTCAGGGCTGGATTTATAATATACAATGAATATGAAAAGGCCTCGGCTTCGCATAGCCTGACGGCCATTCAAAGTCAGTTTGGTTCATAGACTGAGTCCCGGCGGGGCAGTCAGTGGACGACACACACACACACACACACACACACACACACACAGAGTCTCTCTCTCTCTCACACACACACACACAGAGTCACACACACACATACACACAGTCACACACACACACACACACACACACACACACACACCTCTTATCTCAGCGATGTCGAGAAACAGTGTCCGTGAGTTTCTCGGCAACACCGAAAGCTGTTCAAGTGCAGAGAAGGCAAACACTTATCGACCGCTCTTACAAGCATTGCACGTGCACTGACTCGCTGGGGCCGGACTGCCGCCAGCTTGCCGAAGTAACCTAGCCTATGTCCATAACTACTCAGTATATTCAGATTATTCTCAATACGCTAGCATAGATCCGTTACATGTATAGAAGTAACTATTGTTTCCGAGACACTTCGAATGAATACAGCCACGTGACGATCAATATCGGTATTAGCCGGCCGAGGATACTTGAATTTTTTATTTAAAAAAAAAAATCATTTATGTATTTATAAGTTCGAGTGTTGAGATGTTGACGGCTGGAGGGTTGTTTCATGCTGTTGTATGGCTCCAGGATTGTACTTTGACGATGGCGTGTGCGAGCGGGCGCGAAAACTACTCGGAGTCATTTTTGCGTGTGCGGAAAACGTCCCCGAAACTCTAACCCTCAAGAAAGATTGAAAAGCCCCCGCCACCAATAACAGCAGCAGCAACAACAACAGCAACAACAACAACAACGACAACAACTTTTTAATAAAGAAGAAAGAAAATAAACACAGCAGTTCACAGTGCAATGCAGAGAAACGCAACAATTATCGGACTCAACGAACTCAAAGCCACGATACCAAACCAAACACACGAAACATAAAGAAGCAAAACAAGGCGAAGATAACACAGGACAAGGCAACGCAACATAACGCAGTGAATTGAAACAAAACGCAACAAGGAAACACAGGACACAGCAACGCAACATAGCGCTGTGAAACGATGCAAAACGCAACAAAACACTGACACGAAACATAAAGAAGCAAAACAAGGCGAAGGTAACACAGGACAAGGCAACGCAACATAACGCAGTGAATTGAAACAAAACGCAACAAGGAAACACAGGACACAGCAACGCAACATAGCGCTGTGAAACGATGCAAAACGCAACAAAACACTGACACGAAACATAAAGAAGCAAAACAAGGCGAAGGTAACACAGGACAAGGCAACGCAACATAACGCAGTGAATTGAAACAAAACGCAACAAGGAAACACAGGACACAGCAACGCAACATAGCGCTGTGAAACGATGCAAAACGCAACAAAACACTGACACGAAACATAAAAAAGCAAAACAAGGCGAAGATAACACAGGACAAGGCAACGCAACATAACGCAGTGAATTGAAACAAAACGCAACAAGGAAACACAGGACACAGCAACGCAACATAGCGCTGTGAAACGATACAAAACGCAACAAAACACTGACACGAAACATAAAAAAGCAAAACAAGGCGAAGATAACACAGGACAAGGCAACGCAACATAACGCAGTGAATTGAAACAAAACGCAACAAGGAAACACAGGACACAGCAACGCAACATAGCGCTGTGAAACGATACAAAACGCAACAAAACACTGACACGAAACAAAAAGAAGCAAAGCAAGGGGAAACACAGGACGAGGCAACGCAACATAACGCAGTGAAACGAAACAAAACGCAACAAGGAAACACAGGACAAGGCAAGGCAACATAACGCAGTGAAACGAAACAAAACGCAACAAAACACATGAATCAAAAAGAAGCAAAGCAACTGGAAACACAGGACAAGGCAAGGCAACATAACGCAGTGAAACGAAACAAAACGCAACAAAACACATGAATCAAAAAGAAGCAAAGCAACTGGAAACACAGGACAAGGCAAGGCAACATAACGCAGTGAAACGAAACAAAACGCAACAAAACACATGAATCAAAAAGAAGCAAAGCAACTGGAAACACAGGACAAGGCAAGGCAACATAACGCAGTGAAACGAAACAAAACGCAACAAAACACATGAATCAAAAAGAAGCAAAGCAACTGGAAACACAGGACAAGGCAACGCAACATAACTCAATGAAACGAAACAAAACACGCGAAACAGAAAGAAGCAAAGCAAGTCAAAACACAGGACAACGCAATGC
>JACVVK020000389.1:145000-205000 GCA_018292915.2 Batillaria attramentaria | reverse complement strand
ATCATGCATGATATAAATTGCCCCAGTTTCGAGCCTTCCGTGGATTCCAACCATGACCTGGGAGGGACACCACTGGAGCTGGCAAAAAGAGTTGGTGCAGAAAGAAAAAAAAAATGAAAAAGAAGAGAAAAGAAAAAAAAAAGAGAGAAGTTTTCGACACCATTGCTTATATCGCCTTGAACCCTTGTCTTGAAACAACGAGACTGACTGAAAAAAAAAAAAAAAGATCCATTGGGGTTTGTTGCCGCACAGTGCGTCGTTTGCTAGTGATAAAGCACGCGTACACATTGTCCCAAGCTTCACAACGTTTACTGAACTCTTGGAGGGGTGTCATGACAAAACACGAGACACAAGCGCAGTGAAGAAATAGCATGTATTGATTTGACTCCTCTTTGTAGTTCCCCGGTCCCCAACCGGCTCAACTCCACACCCCCCCCCCACCCCCCAACTCCCCCTTTCCCCTTCCCCTTCAAGCTTACCACTATGGCACAGCAGCTGCCTCTGACGTTTTATCATTTAAAAAGTTTCCATTTTCTGTCCTTTAACCCTTAAAAGCCCATGCAAATATCACATTTTTACTTGAAATCTTCAGACCACTAGAAGCCACTTGGAGCCACCATTACGAAATCTGCAGCAGTCCCGCGCCTACCGGGGGAGGACCCACGCCTTGGGTAATATTGTTGTCATGGTGCGAGAACCATGACGGGAGGATGACGTGAGAATGTGCGAGAGAATGGCGAACGGATGTGCGAGTGCATGTGTGTGTGCTTGTGTGTGTGATTCACTGGAGTAAACTTCCACATCTTCAACTTCAACAGCCCTTCCGATTGCCCTTCCGATTGGTAACTTGCATGTTGTTCGTTGTGTTCGTTCCTGCATGGTGTGCGTGAGTATGTGTGGATGGTTGATTGATTGCATGGGTTGCTTTGCACCGCCTCAACGGCCATACACCACATCCTGACAGCTAAGAGCAACACGTATTTCCATACTTGTAGTCGTGCGAAACGACTACAATATGGCTTGAAGTGGCCGCTATTGGTGTGCAGTGGCTTTTTTATTTTTATTTTTTTAAACCAGTTTTATCATAAAGTGGGCAAGGGGCTGGTCGGGCCTAGTTGCCAAATGTTGTGCAATACACGGGGTCAGGGGAAGTAAGTTCGAGATAGACAAGTGCCAGGGGAAGTAAGTACGAGACACAGGGGGGTCAGTTTGTTCCTCATAGTTGTTTTTCAACCTTGGGGCGGAGAGAACACGAGGAAGAGAGTTCCGCTTCACGCATTGGTGACGGTAGTTTTTTTGCGGCTTCTGATCCACCGACCGCCTGAAATGGACCAAGAACGTGAACACACACACACACACACACACACACACACCCAGAATTCGGGTCTGAGCACTATCTCACATTCCTCCTGTGAAAAGTAAGTCCATTTTCAGTTTTCCTGCCTCATGAAGCGGACCACAAACCAACACCACCAACAACGGACAAACGTAACAAAATTTCACGCATCAGTGACCATGAGCGATTTGATTACCCCCCCCCCCCCGTTCTCCCGCACACGACGACGTTATCATCATCACGCCCTCCACCTACCTGCATCCGGGAGTTGGAAGGTCATGTCCAGGACACGGTCCGGTGAGTTTTAGTTGTCATGCTACTGAGGGTGAACGAGGGCACGGTTTGCACTCGAGTGCAGCCCAGCGTGACGGCGGGCCATTTATAGATGATACGGCGATTCTTAACGACCTCTCACTGCGCTGACCATTGTGGTTGGGTGGAAGAAAGTCAGAAATAGGCGTTATGTATCGGACGTCACGCTGCGATACTCGAGAAGGAAGGTCGTCACATGCACAAATTGTGTGGGTCCCCTGGCTCGGGCATTGCGATATCACAAAACTTTTATTTACTTATTTTGCAAAGTCATGGAACAGGATTGTTTGTGTGTGTGGTGCACTGCTCAAGGTTGTTTGGTTTTCTTTGTCATCACTTGTTGAGTGAGTGAGTGGGTGAGTGAGTGAGTGGGTGAGTGAGTGAGTGGGTGAGTGAGTGAGTGGGTGAGTGAGTGAGTGGGTCAGTGAGTGAGTGGGTCAGTGAGTGAGTGAGTGAGATTTTAGGGCTTAACGCCGCGCAAGCCACAAAAGACCAATTCGCAATTGAGTGTGCCTGCATAACTTAAAAACAAAACAAAACAACAGCAACAAATTAATAAACACACACACACACACACACACACACACACACACACACACACACACACACACACACACACACACACACACACACACAGAGCAGGTGAATCAAGAGAAGATCAGCGGACCTAACCGAAAGCCAGCCGGAACAAATACGTTTTCAAATCAGACTTGAAACGATCTATGTTTAAAAACAACAACAACAACAACAAAAAAGTTTGGGATAAATGATGCAACGTACGGCGCCACGCGATCCGGGCAGCTGGTGCCGGATGTAGCACGATAGCGTCGATGTAGAAAGAGTTAAAATTTAAAATTAATGTTCATGGTCATTGTCACTTCTGGATAGTTTGACAGTCACGATGTCCGATCTTTCATTCTGTTTGTGTTTTCACACAACAATTCTCTGTCCTGCCTGACAGACACACGGCAGGGTCACCTCGCAATCGGATACAAAAATAAAGAGAGGAACTGAGTGATGAATGGCATTGTGTATGACAGAACAACAAACTGTCAGTTGGCTTGTCTGGTTCGAAAGATATGGAAATCGTGTAATGGATGGACCATAATTTTATGCACTGGATATGTGTTGGGGTGGGATGTGTGTGTGTGTGGGGCGGGGGAGGGGGGGATGTGGGGGGAGATGTGGGGGGGGGGGGTGGATGTGTGTGTGTGTGGGGGGGTATTTTCTTCAGCTGCTTACTAACGTACCTGAGAGAGAGAGAGAGAGAGAGAGAGAGAGAGAGAGAGAGAGAGAGAGAGAGAGGGTGTGGTGTGGTGTGTGCTAGAGAGTTTAACGTCCTTCTCCACCACGTGAGGGTGATATCAAAGACGGGGCAACGAGTAATAGGCCAGCACAAATGTTTGGCCCCAGTCGGCAATCGAACTGACGATCCGAGCATTGAAAGTCCAACTGTTTACCATTCGGCCACCCCGGCTCCAGAGAGAGAGAGAGAGAGAGAGAGAGAGAGAGAGAGAGAGAGAGGGTGAGTGGGGTGGGTGTTTGGGGGTTTAACGTCCTTTTCCACCACATAGGGTGATATCAAAGACGGGGCAAAAGGCCAGCACAAATAATATTATTTGGCCCCAGCCGGGATCGAACTCACGACCCGAGCATTAGAAGTCCAACGCTCTACCATTCGACCACCCCGGCTCCCCCGAGAGAGAGAGAGAGAGAGAGAGGGTGTGTGGGGTGGGTGGGGTGGGTGTTTGGGGGTTTAACGTCCTTTTCCACCACATAGGGTGATATCAAAGACGGGGCAAAAGGCCAGCACAAATAATATTATTTGGCCCCAGCCGGGATCGAACTCACGACCCGAGCATTAGAAGTCCAACGCTCTACCATTCGACCACCCCGGCTCCCCCGAGAGAGAGAGAGAGAGAGAGAGAGAGAGAGAGAGAGAGTCTTCGAAAACGACCGTTACTTGTAACCCCCTGACGATGTGACCTGTCACGGGGTCGGAACAGTCTATCACCTCTCCTTCTTTCACGCTTTGTCTTCACAATACCGGCCATCCAGTACACAACCCACCAGTAATAGGATTTTGCTGTCATATCTTACGTGGTGGCTATATACTGTTTGGCCGTAGATAAGATATGCCGTTGTACCGATTTGTGACACAGTGACGTCGGAGTCAACCCCCGCATGACGTCATTGCCTTCGTTCTGGCGGCCCCGGTTCGAGCCGTTGCGGTTCGGTGAGCAGTGTCGTAACGAGATGTCTGCGGACGTGATGGATGTTGACACCTGTTCTCTCTTTCTCAGGTGTGTGTGTGTGTGTGTGTGTGTGTGTGTGTGTGTGTGTGTGTGTGTGTGTGTGTGTGTGTGTGTGTGATCGGTCAAGCATGCCGTATCCTGGGATAACACATTTTTCACTCTGTGCGCACCTTCCATACACATCTCATGACGCTTAGCGACATTAATCCTTGTAATACATTGTCCCATGTAATACACCTTGATCCGGATATCCAGATCGAACACGGAGGTCTGTCTCTCTTCGTGTGTGTGTGTGTGTGTGTGTGTGTGTGTGTGTGTGTGTGTGTGTGTGTGTGTGTGTGTGTGTGTGTGTGTGTGTGTGTGTGAAACTTTTCGCAAATCTCTCTCTCTCTTTGTATCCACCCCCCCCCCCTCTCTCTCCCCCCCTCTCTGTCTGCTCCCCCCCCTCCCCCTCTCTGTTTCTGTGCCTCTGCCCTTCCCACGTAATAAGTCAGGCAGACAATGAAAATTACAAAGTAAAAACGAAAACCTCTCTGTCAAAATTTTTTTGACCCTGAACTGCCCGATGTGTACCTATCGCGGACGTTCCGTCAGTAAAACCTCCTATGACGTCATAGTAGCATGCGCACAAAAGGACCCACAGATCTAAATCTGTCCACGTTCCAAGCCAAGAAAAGGTAAGCTTAGCGACCAGATCTTGACATTTCGTCCGATACCATCGATCTAAAATCCGACAGCATTGAGGAAATAGCAAATCCTTGTTCTTAGCTTCGAAAATAAATATTCTGAGGAGGGAAAGCAAGGGAAAAAAGAAAAAAAAAAAAAAAAAAAAAGAAAAGAATAGAAAATAGAAAAGAAAAGATATGAGACTAGGAAAAGAAACGAGAAAGAGAAGAGAGAAGAGAGAAAAGGACCAGATAAAAGAAGAAAAGAGAAGTACAGAAAAGGGCGAAGAAAATAAAGGAAAATAAAACCAAAGGAAACATGAAATAAAATGAAATGAAAAAAAAAAAGGAAAAAAAAAAAAAAAAAGAAAAAGAAAAGGCGGTGTTATAGTGGCTTTAAGGTTTTCTGCTTTCGTAATTCAGCGAGACAGCATTTATTGCCCGAGAAACGGGATCAAAGCATACAGATTAATCTGACCCAAGCAAGGCTCATTCCTCAGAGAGAGAGAGAGAGAGAGAGAGAGTCACGCTGACGTCACATACGAAAATAGGGGCGTTATCCCGGTAACTTATGACAGAGCAGTGACGAAGGTTTTTTGGTTATAAAGTAAGCTTATATGGCCCTATGTAGTTCGGCTGTGGCTCTTGTCAAGCCTACGTAGGGATTAACACTTGATGTTCGGGACACTTTTCTTCGTTATTGCTATATTTATATTCCAGCCCACACCCGTAGTGGTGCCCGCCTCTGTCTGTCAGTCTGTCTGTCTGCCTCTGTCTGTCTGTCTGTTTGTCTCTCTAGCTGAAAGCCGCTCCATCCAGTTAAAGTGCTATGATTCTTTACCAAAGCTTCATAATTACGTCTGATATGGAATATGATTATGTCTAATAAATGCAGCAAGAGAAAAAAAATCGTGAACCTACCTCTGGAACAGGTGAATACCCATTTCATCACAAAGTAAAAAGGTTTTCAACGAGGTGGTTTAGGTCACAGCTACAATTACATCACACACACACACACACACACACACACACACACACACACACACACACACACACACACACACACACGTCGCACAATTCCCGCCAAAAAGAACGCAGCAGCATAGTTGCACGTAAGATGTCTTTGACGCAATTTCGTTACGTCACTGTGTGAGTAAAAGTATCTCTTTTCTGGAGAAACCTGAGTTTTGTTTCTTATCACCGAAACTTGCTACTATCTGCCCCATCCTATAATAAATAAAGGTTAAACTGAAAAACAACAACAACTAAACACCCCCCCCCAAAAAAAAAAGAAAGAAAAAAAAACAACAAAAAACAAACAACAACAACAACAAAACAAAAAACATCGAAAAAAAGAAAGAAAGAAAGAAAAGAAAAAACAAACAAAAACAAACGAACAAAGACACAAACAAACAAAATAGAAAAACAAACAGAAACAAGAAACCAAGAAACCAACCAACCACCAACCAACCAACCACTGAAGAAGAAGAACGAGAACACACACACACACACACACACACACACACACACACACACACACACACACACACACACACACACACACACACACACACACACCAAACCAACCACACAGCAACAAAAGAAAATAACGAGCAGCACAGAACATCAAACAGAAAAGAATCACAGACGCAAAAGAAAGTCGCCGCCCAAGACTGACGCAGAACAGTCTCAAAAGTCAAACTGAATGTCAAAAGGGTCCCCCCCCCCCCCCCCCCCCTGAAATAAGACAGCACCAGATTTTTCATTAAGTTTCAGAAAATGGATATTGCTGTGTTCGTCTTGCAGCTTGTGCGAGATTTCGAGTGCATGTCTCGAGCACTCTTGTTCGATTCTCGTCTCTCCACGTGCTGCCCGCTTTTCACTCTAATGACTTCCGGAAGATCTACTAAGGGGAGAGAAGTCGCGCACAATACCAGGCGTATTTCATAACAGACCAGCGAGGCCTCCGCTGAAAATGACTTGAAATGAGAGAGAGAGAGAGAGAGAGAGAGAGAGAGAGTCTTCGACAAAAAATGGTAGAAGTTGCTGGCCGGCAGACCAATTTTCGAACTTGCCGTAGCTAGGAACAAAATCAAAAAGTCAAAATGCCAAAAGGATTGAAATTCAATTATATAGAATACAAAATTTTATATGTGTGTGTGTGTGTGTGTGTGTGTGTGTGTGTGTGTGTGTGTGTGTGTGTGTGTGTGTGTGTGTGTCTGTCTGTCTGTCTGTCTCTGTTTTTCTCTCCCTCCTACGATTCTTGTGCTAAATATCAGACTGACTTACTGGCGTCCATTTTTCACACACACACACACACACACACACACACACACACACACACACACACACACACACACACACACACACACACACACACACACACACACACATAGAGACGCACCGAACCACAGATTTTTTTTATTTTTTTTTCAAATCGAGCATTTATAAAGCCATTGTATAAGAGATTTTAGTTCTGTGGACCCTCCACTCATGATCAGCATTGCCTCTTGAAAGGCACTCGTCACCACTTCACTCTATGTAACTGAGCTTCAGGGGGGTGGGGGAGGGGTGGGGAGGGGAGGGGGGAGTGGGGGGAAAAGGGGGGGGGCCAAAAAAAAACAAAAAACAACCTTTCCAAGATCCACTACGTGCTTCATCTCACTAGCTCTTGTGTTTTGAAGTGTTTCAGTAAACTTTTATGACAGCAAGTGACAGCTTTTCACTTTTGACGAACGGTCGACAGCTGCAGCTCCTGCAGTAAAAGGGAGCAAGGGAAAGGGGAAGGGGGTGGGAGAGAGGGGGGCGGGGGACGAAGGGAGTTGGGGGGGGGGAGGAGGGGGCATGGGGGAAGGTGAGTTTGATCGCTCTACATCAGCTGGTTGGCCGACTCAAGATCGGCAGGTCTCGAGTTCTCGAACGGACATGGAGTATAAGGGTACTTGTCTTGATTTTATTTCTCCTATGTCATCAGGTACAGCCGCTCGTTCGTCGCACACATACGACGAGTGTATAAATGCGTGTACATGACTGTGCGTGTATTTCATATGAATACAGTCATGCTTGGCTAGGGTGGGGTGGGTGTTTGGGAGTTTAACGTCCTTTCCCACCACGTATGTGTGATATCAAAGACGGGGCAACGAGAAAAAAGGCCTTCACGAATACTGATTTGGCCCCAGCCGGGATTCGAACTCACGACCCGAGCATTGAACGTCCGGACATCAAACTTTCAAACTAAACAATCTAATTGTTGGTGGTGGTGCAGGGTGATGATGGTGGTTTGTGGTGGTGGTGGTGGTTGTCGTGGTGTGCTTAGTTTTGTTTGGAAGTGAGGATGTTTCGTTTTTGTCGAAGCAGCTTTTGTTGTCTGTTTTGTTTTTGTTTGTTTATTTCTGTTGTTGTTGTTGTTGTTGTTGTTGATAATGTTGTTGATGATGTTGATGTTCATGTTGCAGTTATTTTGTTGTTGCTGTTGTTGTTTGTTGTTGCTGTTGTTGTTTTTGCTGCTGTTAAAATATTGTTGCCGTGTTCGTTCTTGTTGTTGTTGTAGTTGTTGTTGTTGTTGTTGCTGTTGTTGATCTTGTTCTTGTTGCTGTTGTTGATGATGAACGATGATGTGGATGTTGCTAATGTTTGTTGTTGCTGATGCTGTTGCTGTTATTGATGTTCTTGTTGTTGCTGCTGTTCTTGATGCTGCGGCTTACGTTGTTGCTGTTCATGTTGTTGTTGTTGTTTCTTTTGTTGCTGTTGCCGTTCTTCTTATTCTTTTCTTCTTCTCCTCCTCCTTCTTCTTCTTCTTTTTTTTTTTTTTTTTTCGTTCCTTTTGTTACCGGTCAGAGTTACCGTGACCGGCAGAAAAAAAAAAAAAAAAAAACTTTTTTTGGGGGGGTCGTCTTTTGTTGAGCTGATCAATCTGGGGCCCCTTTAGCGTGGGAGGCCGAAACACAATTAGTAATTAGCTTTTGCCAGGCAGCTCTTGAGAGGAAAAGAACGGCATCGTAAAACTGATTGAAGAGGGTTGTAATAACTTCCACAGACAAGGGACAATACTCCGAGAAGGGGAGAGAAGGAGGGAGGGATGGAGAGAGAGAGAGCGAGAGCACGGGGTGAAGTCAAAATTGACGGGAGTGTTTGCGGTGCTACTCCGTTTCAATAGTAGCACTGACACGACAGAGTGTTTCCTGACAGTAGCACCGCGTGTTTCCATTTTCAAATTTGGGTAGCACAGAGTGTTTCCGAAGCACTCAGGTGTGTCGACGTGTGACTGTGAAAACGGCCCTTTATCAAGCAGACAACGACTTTGACTGTCGCGTTACCGCAAGGCAAAGACGTGTGCGTGTGCATATTTCAAACACGTGGCTTTGCATTAGAGCAATCATCGTCGATACTTTTAAAGTGGAATAGCATCAGAAACACTGGTGTCCATTTTGATTTCACCCCGTGGAGTGGGAGAGAGAGAGGGGGGGGGGAGAGAGAGAGAGAGAGAGAGAGACAGACAGACAGACAGAGACAGAGAGAGAGACACAGAGAGAGAGAGAGAGAGAGAGAGAGAGAGAGAGAGAGAGAGAGAGAGAGAGAGAGAGAGAGAGAGAGAGAGAGAGAGAGAGAGACAGACAGACAGACAGACAGTGGGTGGGTGGGTGGGTGTTTGGGGGTTTAACGTCCTTTTCCACCACATAGGATGATATCAAAGACGGGGCAACGATGAAACAGCCAGCACAAATATTTGGCCCCAGCCGGGATCGAACTCACGACCCGAGCATTAGAAATCCAACGCTCTACCATTCGACCACCCCGGCTCCCCCGAGAGAGAGAGAGAGAGAGAGAGAGAGAGAGAGAGAGAGAGAGAGAGAGAGAGAGAGAGAGAGAGAGAGAGAGAGAGAGAGACAGACAGACAGACAGACAGACAGACAGCAGTGGGCATGCAGACATTAAATTTTCTAACAATCAAATCAGTTTCAAGTAGGTACTCTCATACGACTGTTCTACCGGAACCGGTATTCATGTAACTGGTCACTTGGACACGCTCGAGTGACCTAAACACCCATTGTGTTTGTTTGCTTCTTTGACGACCTGCTTTTCAGCGTTTGCATGCCGACACTTACTGTTGAAAAGTAAACAGGTAAATGAAATCAATCCTTATGCATCTCTAAGTAGTCTTACAGACTTGATATAATTTTGAGAAAATAAAGATATCGCATAGCAATACCTCACGAAACCGCTCTTTCAAAACAGCATTGAAATAAACTGTTTCTCTCGTCGTCATTTGAAAACAATAATCGTGTCTGTGGCTTTCTCTGCCCTGCGGTTATAAAAGAAGCCTCGTTTTAATTGTTCCCATGATGGGCTGAGTTGGGAAAGTTAAGGGACATGTGTATGCTTTTAACTCCACAACAATTGCGGGAAATATTTCGTTCCTTTTTTTTTATCACGGCCACAAATCGCCATTACGTTTAGCAAAACCAGTTTGATGTGGATGCTATCAAAACTGAAATTCGTTGGAACTTCTGTTTAGTGCTTAACCGAGTCCAGGATGTTAAAACTACACGAATTGCACAACAGGAAACTTTAGCTCATTAAGTACTTCACTTCCTTCAAATTATATTTGGCGGTTGTGGGATGTTAAAAAAAATGATGCAAGGACTTGGGTGAAGCCACGAGGCTGTATAGAGTATTACTGGTTATTTCGCTCCGTGCTGTTTGTTTGTTTGTTTGTTTGTGCGCTCATGCGTTCGTTTGTTAGTTGATCGGTTGTTTTGGCTCACTTTGTTTGTTTGTTTGTTTGTTTTCAATCAAAAATGGAGTCTATGACGTGAATGACTTGGGAGCACATGGCTGACCCCCAGGATGTTGGTTTTAAGTTTTGAGTGCTCTCTCTCTCTCTCTCTCTCTCTCTCTGCGTGCTTGCTTGCTTGTGTGTGTGTGTGTGTGTGTGTGTGTGTGTGTGTGTGTGTGTGTGTGTGTGTGTGTGTGTGTGTGTGTGTGTGTGTGTGTGTGTGCGCGTGTGTGCGTGTGCGTGTGTGCGTGCGTGTGTGTGTGTGTGTCCGTCCGTCCGTCCGTCCGTCCGTCCGTCCGTCTGTCTGTCTGTGTTTGTGTCTGTGTATTTATGTGTGCTTTGTGGGAGGAGGGGGATGCGGAAAAACGTGCCTTAACCCCATCCTTGGTTTTACTCTGTAAATTTATCATCAAGTAGGGCACATTTGTAGTTGTAGAAGAGAAAACGCACGTGATGAATAATGTGACCTAGAGTACGGACAAATATGTAAGCCACTGCATACATCCACGATGCACTTGGGGTCCGATGATGTATTGCGTGCGTGCGTGCGCGCGCGCGCACGAGCATGTGTGTGTGTGTGTGTGTGTGTGTGTGTGTGTGTGTGTGTGTGTGTGTGTGTGTGTGTGTGTGTGTGTGTGTGTGTGTGTGTGTGTGTGTGTGTGTGTGTGTGGTGGGGGCGAGGGGGTAATGCGGTTACGAAAACTTGCCTAAACTCTGCTCCTAGTTTCTGACACCACTACCCATTAGCTTTGTCTATTATGTAGAGAAAAAAAAAATCTGCAGTTGTATAAGAGGAAAGGAACATGATGAATAAGGTAAACCAGACATTAGGATTCGGACAATTATGTAAGACGATGCACTTATGGTCGTGTGATGGACTGTTGTTTTTCGTTACAACGTGAAAGCTTTCATCTTGAATTAGCCAACAACCTGTGATGTCGGTCACGTGTCTAATCTGTTAAAGAATGCAGTTACCATCGCTATGTGTTGGTTTTTTTGTTTTTGTTTTTTGGTGTGTGTGTGTGTGTTTTTGTTTTGTTGTTGTTGTTGTTTTGTTTTTTCTTTGTCTTCTCTATAGAGGAACAACTTTATGGGATGGGGCAGATTTCGCTGCGCGCAGCAGCAAGTTTCAGTGATACAAAACAAGGCTGTGACGTTTCTCCAGACAATACATACTTTCACGCACACAGTGACGTAACGAAATCTGCGTCACAGATACCTTACGTGCACACTATGCTGCTGCGGCGTTCCATTTGGCGGGAGTTGTGCGACGCGCGCGCGCGTGTGTGTGTGTGTGTGTGTGTGTGTGTGTGTGTGTGTGTGTGTGTGTGTGTCTGTCTGTCTGTCTGTGTGTGTGTGTGTGTGTGTGTGTGTGTGTGTGTGTGTGTGTGTGTGAAGGGGAGGGAGGGAGGGTGTGTACTTATTTGTGGCTCTCCGTGTGGCACATGCCTTGTATTATATTTTCTTCGTCTTGAAACTATCAGACTAATTTGCCGCTTAGCTATTCAAGTTAACATGCGAATTCCAGCGACCTTTTCTATCCACACGCAGTATTAAACCAGTTATGCTTGCATTAGTGCACTCCCGCAATGCTGGCAAGCGGTAGCGGCGCACACGTACCTGCACCAGGAAAGGTCACATACCATTAAAAAAAATACTTCTCTTCTACAACGCATGACCTGTTATATGAATTATTATGTTTCCTCTCTTTGTACGAGTACATGATTTCATTGGCTGTTTGGGGGTCACGTGGTATACTACTTAGTCCTGAGCCTTTTATGTGCCACGTACACGCGGCATGGTATTACATTATGGTGTACGGTCGACGTGTCAAAATACTCCGCTGTACACATTTGCCAAATTTAGCGTACTTTTCGCTCGCGCCTCGCCGTAAAACTGCAACTGCGTCTCGGAAAAGGGTTCGAAAATAACACGCACGGCCGGCCGCTGACCGAATCATTTATAATTTTATGGCGTTGTCGCGTATCGGAGAAAATGTCGTGGCAACAGGTTTGATACAGTGAAACCTGTCTGTGAGGTCACCTAACTGTGTGATTGCGGCAACGCCCAGGGGGCTAATTAGTGCATTGTTTTCTTTGTTCGTGTTTTGTGTGTGTGTGTGTGTGTGTGTGTGTGTGTGTGTGTGTGTGTGTGTGTGTGTGTGTGTGTGTGTGTGTGTGTGTGTGTGTGTGTGTGTGTGTGTGTGTGTGTGTGTGTGTGTGTGTGTGTGTGTGTGTGTTTGTTTGTTTGTTTGTTTATCTTTTTCTTCTTCTTTTTTTTTTTGGGGGGGGGGGGGGGATTGTTTAAATCTGGATTAAATTTATGTTTTTTTTTTGACGCAACTGTTTGGTTCAAAACACCGTAAACTTCACCCAGCACACACGTACACGCTCACGTGAATCACGCACGTTCTTTCAGACACCGGACACTGAGCAACACATTCCGATCACGTTGTAGGAAGAATCAACTTAGCTAATTAAGTTTCGGAGGTCATAATTGAATTCATTTTTATTTAATGACTTAATGTCTCATGTGAGACTTTTCCGTAGCTTTCCCGCGACACAGTGTGGTACGGCGGATGCCACCTGTCTGAGAAGGTCTTCTCCATTTGAGCGGGCAGCTAAGACAGGTCTAACTGTAGTCGCACGTCGCTTGGGTTGTTAGTGTCATTCGTTTTATTGTCTTAATTGTCACAGACATGAGTGATTTCGACCAGTGTTCGTAAGCCACGTGCGAGGAACAAGGATACGTTATTAAATGTTGTTTCCACTTCGCAATGTTACGACAGTTTCGATTCGTCAGCGCGAGGGTCATAATCTTTCATATCGCATGGCAGTTTAAAGGCTCTATACGTAGAACAAGCATACTATAGCGTGTGGGAAAAAAATCATCGAATGCGAGTAATTTGTGCATCAGAATCAGTCACTTGGGTCACAAAATAGCGTCTGAGACCGTTGTGGTGTCTCGGGTCGGCACATGTGTCGCTCTGGAAGCTTGTTTTGTCATTGCGTTCGAAGCAGACGCCAGTGAAGCTTTAGGCCGGGGACACCGAGACCACAGTGACGTCACATCCTTTAGCGCGCGCTGCCTGAAGGATTTTGTTGGTGGGCTGGCCGCCTACGTGCGATCACGGTAAGCTTTATTCCACATTTTCATAATTTTGATAACATTCACGCATTGATTTCCAATCTTTGACATTCCAGTTTGCATTTCTGTGACCATTGTTGTAAGTTTTGTAGGCTGCAATGGGTCAGCTAGCGCATCGTTGACTCGTTGACAGGATACCAAAGGCAAAGAATGAAAGATCAGTGTTGATCGATAACGCTTCCCATGATCTTCAAACTAGTTTACTTTATGAATCATCCTTCCTTTCCGTGGCTCAAAATAAGCGCACCAGTTGATAAATTCAATTGTGTGTGTGTGTGTGTGTGTGTGTGTGTGTGTGTGTGTGTGTGTGTGTGCCGGTGTGAGGAGAGGGATGTAGGGAGGAATACGAGGTTGATTTTATTTCCAGTCACACTCACACCATCAGAGCCCGGAGTGGGAGAGAACGAAATTAAAATTTTGCCTACTAGTAACGAAGTCCTTGTAGTCGGTGTCTGATTCACCATAAAATGTGCTTCAGATTATACAGGCTGGTTGTTTTACAGTTTGCTTTTTTTTTGCTGTTGTAGGAGAAGGGAGTGCATGTATCACCAGCATGCTTGCATGGGGCAGAGGTGCTGCAGCATTAGGAGCACGTACTGTGGCAGCAATGCTGGAGGAAAGACCAGAACAGTTGAAGGTAAGACATTACACACTCGTCTTATTTTCAATATCCCTGAATAGCAAAAAGTAGGATACCATTACTCTTTTCTCTCTGCCAAACACATGCCCATGTGTGTGCACAGTGTAGTGTTTAATCACTGTGTTGAAGGTAAGCCATCCTGAAGTCCCAGTTTTAAGATGAAAAGGTTGGTATCTTGTAGCTGAGATTAAAAGGTTGAAATAATAACAGGACAACAGGTTAGAATTTTTGATTACTGTAATAAGAGAGAGAGAGAGCCCTCACCCAGTGACAACACATAACTAAAATGCCTGTGGATTGTATATATTTCACTATTTTCAGAAGACAATGGACAAGATGGAGACAAGAAGACTGAAGGGGATGACGGTAGACATGATTGAGGCACAGCCAGGCCTCATACCGGTATTCAGCCTTCTGGGGCTGTAGGAGGGGCAGCCAGGTGGCCACAGCCCTATGCCTCATTCTGGCCAGTCCTCCTGGTGCACTTTTGTCTCCTGCAGAAACATGCCATCCGATGCTGAACTTGGAACATCTCTGCTGTGGTTATGGTCAATGCCAATTTTTGCTCCCAGTAGGTACTTCCTCTACCTACTTCCTCATTAAAAGTAAACTGGTATTATTAAACTATGAAACATGTAGAACTTTGCACCAGTGAAAATCTTACACCTGTCCCCTCATGCAAATGCATAATTATGCCTGAAATTTACGACCAAAACATAAAATTTACTTGTTGGTCCGTGTTATTCTGTTTCCTCTCTCTTTTCACAGTTGAAAATAACAGACCTTACTCAGAAATACTCTTCTTATTTTAGGAAATCCAGTACCTGATTTTGGACAGGATGGTTCTGCAGCTGTCACAGATAATGAGGCGAGACATGCTTGTCTGCAATGGCAAAGATGACGAGCGCAAAGCTAACCACCATGCTGTGTACAGGCAGTTCCTCATGTGGAGGCATGGTCTAGGTGCAGGAGACAGGCGGGTCATCCCCACGTGTGTTGGTGATTCGGGATCACAATCCTCACCCTATCAACCACTACACAGGGTTTATCCCATCGAGGCTGAACTAGACTGTTGGTTTGAACACTGACTTCACTGATGCTGCATATAGTGATATACACACCTTAGTAATGGAGCACCATGTTGGTAGCACTAATAGTAATAATCACTCATGTTCATAGAAATGTAGTAAATGCTGACCACATGGGTGGTATTGTCGTGGTTTGTTTTTTCTCTCTCCCTCTGTCTTCAAGAAGCTAAAAGGAGAGTGCTGACTGTAGACTTTCTGCATCAATCATGAGCAATGTATATAGATCAGGGATGACAACAACTTTTAAGAAAGCAGAGGAGATTTTCCCTGGGGCCGGCTTGCGTAGAACTTACTAGAAGGAAGGCCAGAAAAAATTGACAAGGGGGGGGGGGGCAGCTTACCGCAGCAGTCCTCAAACTGAATTGGCCCTCAAAATCGGAATGCAAGTAACGCCGAAAAAATTGACAAGCAGGGGGGGGGGGGGGGGGGGTATCGCTCAGTGACGAAGTTTTTTTTCCGCAGAGATTTTTTTAGAACAGCGGAGATTTTTTTAAAAGACAGCGGAACGGCGGGACTGTTGTCATCCCTGATAGATGAACTTTATATCAAAAGCCTTGTGTCCTTGTAAAAGTGGACCAGAAGAATAATGGACAAAAACAGCGAACACTTTTCTTTCATGTGTACCTTTTTTATTTATGTAACACTAGTAAAGGTGAGAAAATACCCCTTTTTGTCTTTGAGTTCCTCAGACTTGCAAAGAAAAAAAGATGTGTATGACTTTGGTTATTTGATTATGTATTTTTTTAGAAGCAAAAACAAACAATTTTGAGTTGTAGATGCACTGGAACTGCAGAAAATTGACAGAAGCAATGCATGTGTGGTACATGTTCACAATACACCTTGGCTGAAGATGCTGAAGCTATTCTTGTGCATTCGTGTTTGTGATACAGCGAGAGATGTATTGAACTGAGTCAAAAGATAGTATTACATAGTAATAATAATAAAATTAATACAGTAACAGAGGGTTTATACAAAAAGCCTCCCTTCTACAGCAGCTCTGGATGCTTTACAAGCATTGAGTGCTAAGAATTGTTGTGATCTGATCTACATTGATTGCTTTCAACACACCATCAAAATAGGCCTTCTGTAACTAGACAAAAACAACAAACAAACAAAAAGAACTCAACTGTCAAAGTGAGGTGAACCCACAGGAAGGGCATGAGAAAGAAGTATTGAAATTGACAAAAATGACCACATAAAAAAGCAGTTTTCCATAATATTGTAAACTTCTCCCTTCTTCGCTGTCAGTGTTGTTTGGCTCACCTACACACCATCGGTCTTTCTCATGCAACTCACACACACACCAATTCAATGTTTAGTTGTTCTGGATGGCCATTATTATTCACTCGATTTCCTCTTTTTGTCCGGATGCAACAGTTACAATTTCAATGTCAGAGTACTAAACAGTTGTTAGAATGACAGCAAAGTAATTACAATATGTATAAGTCATGCACAAGCACAGAAGTAGATTTTAGGAAGTAGCACAGCTGTATGATGACAGTACTGATGTACAGCACAACTATGCACAACTGTAAGGCTTTGAAAATGAGCAAAAGCAGAATGCACAAATTCATTTCTCAAAGCGTGATATTTCGGACTGAACAAGTTGTTTTGATGGTGGATATTCTACAGGCGCCAGTGTAGTTGAAATCCTCCAAAGGTCTGAGGCTTTGCCAAATGCCCTGTCTGTCAGCTAGCCTCATTTTCACAGCTGAAAGTTCACGGTCCCGAATGTGTGGGTACATCTTCCTCTCCTTCTCTGGGAAGACCATCTCCCTGTCTTCTTGCTGAAGCATCTGTGGTATCTGAAAAACCATAGGAATCATTTCTTGTCAACTGCTAGTGCTATCATGATGAAATTCAGTTAGATACTCTACTGTATATGTGCTAATATAAAGCTCGATATCTATCAGTGTCACTGAAACGTGAACTTTGTGACAAAACAACAGCTATGCCAGTTTTAATGGACACACGTATACATCATTGCTGGGGTGAAACTGATGAAAATGTTAAAAAAAAAAAAAAAAAGGGGGGGGGGGGGGCGACGACACATGTTAACAACATGCTCCAGAAATATGGGGGAGGGTCCTGAACTGTCAATATCATCCTCACATGTCAATAACCTAAGCACACAACTGCCCTTTTTTTTTTTTTTTTTTTTTTTTTGGGGGGGGGGGGGGGTGATTTCCCCAAAATTATTGGGCAGAAATCTGCCCTGAGGTGGAAGAGTGCCATCCATGTCTATGTGCAGACAACTGAATCATGCAACGCTACTTACACTGGCTCCCCTTTCCTGTTGGTCCATATGCCCCCGTCACTGTGGATGTTGTGGTCCAGAGCAGTTAGCAGGTTTCGCACACGATACACCCATTTGCACAATACATCAGTGTGTGCTGATGAAACACCTCCAGTGCAGCCGTGCGCCTGTTCAAAAATGAATGGATAATGCACTGGCTTTTGTACATGTGTATAGTAGGCTATTTTCTATCCCCTACCACCACCACCACCCCTGAATCCACCCCCTTTCTTCTCATGTGACTTGCAGCAAAGAGAAAACAGGTGATACCCACTCAAACACATGCCTATGATTTTCATAAAATTAAGCATAGTCCAGCGTACTGTTCCAGTACTGTCTCATACAAGAAGGTGGATGAAAATGCACATTCCAGAAATTAAAAACAAAACAGATGAAAATGTCTGATGCCAATATTTACTCTTATAGTGAGCATTGATGAAATCACACACACACACACACACACACACACACACACACACACACACACACACACACACTGAAGCCTTTACCTAGAATGATAGGTGATTGTCCCGGGAAAGAGTTCAGTACACTATGCTGGTGGTCAGCCCAGTAGCCACCTATGGTAGATTCCAGATAGGTGTGCTGGATCCATGGAAACACAGAGTCCAGGGAACATTAGACTTAGGCGTCCATGCCCACAGCCCCAGCGTACAGTAGTCATTTCCTGACAGTAAATAAAATCATTCAAGCAAGACTCTCATCTACTGAATATCCACAGTGCTATAAACTAAAAATAATACTAATAACAATGATAAAATCATCTGAAGACAGGTCAGTACATGTAGCACATGAAGAAAAACTAAAAGGCGAGGGAGCTCCATCTAAAAAATCAACAAGCTAGTTCCCAGTTCTGGTGTCTAATTAAATGGTGTCGAGTAGTCTACATGCAACTGAGAGCACACGTGAACAAGGGTAATTCATCTTCCTCCTCAACACTTTTCAAGCGTATTTTTCATATAACTTGATGACAAAACACCAATTTATCATTTACAGTAGTTAGAAAAGGTTTTGTGCAAGTTATTAGTTATTAAAAATTTAATGCAAGTTGTTGGTGACAGGGGATGGTATGGTTGTATTTCATAATAAGCAAACTCATTACTTCATTATTTGCTTTATCATTCATTATAATGTTTCAAGAACTGAATAACAACTTACAGTATAGCTGTCAAGTGGAAGTAAGGCTCATAGTCAGGATCATCAACATCACATGGATCTTCTTCCTCCTCCTTTCTTCTACTGTCACTTAAGTGGAATGCCTATGATAAAAGAAGGCATTCATCAACTGAAACTGAGAAAACTGCCATGTAAAGAACCTGCACACGATGGGCATAGTGAGTGAAAAAAACAACAACAATGATCTCTTAGTTAGTGAAACTTGGGGTAAGTCGCTCGTAACTGTTCTGAGCTAGACCAGCAACAAGGTCACTGGGTACACAGACTGTCCCCCCCCCCCCCCCTCAGTCAACTATCACAGTGACTACTATATGCTGTTGTTTTCTTTTCATTTTTCGACTTGTGCACCTGGAAAGACAATCTGAATGTTCCACAAAAGGGATAACCCCAAAGTGATATTTTGACAATCTTTACAAATTACATGCTTCGTCTATGTAGAAAATGCATGTACAAGCATGCACACACACAGTAATGTAACTCTCCTTCAGTTATGATTCACATATATGACTTCATTCTAACAGACCTCTTTCTTCGGTCCTGCTTATTAACATAAACAAAAATATGCACCAGCATCTTGCTCACTCAAATGGGTCCATGAATGAATCTTGACAGGAGATTCTTCCTTGCTGTCCTCCCAGACTTGGTAGTCACAGGCTCTGGAGGCAGTATCTACCTTCTGTAAAGAACCACACACAAACATGTATTGCTTCAACTTACAGACGTCAGTGTACATAAATGCATGAACACATCTCACAGTAAACATGATCAGTTGAAGTAAAATGAAACAAAAACAAAAAAATGTAGGGTAGGTGAAGCTGTTGTTTTTGTTTTCTTTTTCTGTAAATCACTAAATGTTTGTGTCACCGTTGTGGTGGTAAGGCCAACCTCCCACACACACTTGAATGAAATTTAAAAACGAAAACACACACACACACACACACACACACACACACACACACACACACACACACACACACACACAGATATGATTATGTGATGTGATGAGAATACAATTACATGTAGTAACACTGAAAACCTTAGAAACCCTAATCCAAAGAAACACCATAGAAGATATCACTTACTTGTGACATGTTGACTTGCCCTCTTTTTTACCCAAAGGTTGGCTGATTTCTTGCTGTCTGCTTGTGAGTGTGACTGCAAGCACAAAGGTGATTATCATCAGGCAACTAAGAGACTTGGTACACTACAGTGCACTAACACAAGCACACCTTGCCTGACTGAGCTTATCACAGCTGAGAGAGTTCTGTCAGCAACTGACAGTGGCTCAAAACCTGCGCTAGTTCCCAACCAAAGTAAACCAACCTCATAAAACTAACATGTACAGTAAGATTAGACAAGAAATTCAGAACACAGCCCTTCACTTACATTGATGCCACTGGCATTTCTTCCTCACTCTGTTGGTTCCACGCCAGACATCTGACTACCACCACTGGCAGTGGCACTGTCAAAAGGGAAAGAGACAACTTATTGCAACAAACATGATCATGACATGTGTTCACTGTTGTCTGAGAGGATTTCTTGGAATAACACATGTGGCTACAAAGCATAAGCATGCATAACTCTACAATAAAAAAAACAAACCAAAAAAAAACAGTATAAAAGCATACTGCAGCACGCAAGTAGTCACCACTACCAGTGTCACTATTATAGTGCGTCATGATAAATACAACTTCACAGTATCTGATGAAGTACATGTACCTGTCAGAATTTGCTGAGATTTCTGAAATTGCAGGAGTAAGCACCTACCCTTGCAAAGATGCTTCCAGCTGCAGCTAGGGTTGATGTGCTGCGTCTAGCTGTGGAACCAGAAGTTCCTGCCACTTCAGGTGGATCCGCCCAAACTGGAACTATATACATCCCCCCACCTATCAATACTGAATAAATCATCATTTACAAACAACAACAACAACAAAAAACAAAAACAACAAAACAACAAGAAGAAAACATGAAAAGCAATTATAAAACAGCCAATTTATACTATGACATTTAATTTTCATCTGTACATTATAATTGGTATACAAGCTTGGTGGAATTAAAAGCGCACACACACACACACACACACACATTATATGTATATAATGTTTTGCAATTTGACCTGTGCAATTCGACGACAAACTACTGAAACAAAAAGTGTGCTAACCTGCATGGGTGGCGGCTGTAGAGATCTTGACGAAAAGTACCTGCACACACACACACACACACACACACACACACACACACAATAAAGAAAAATAATTTTTAAAATGATGGACATGACATTACCAGAATAAAAAAAGCAGATGCCACTGGCTAGGGCCTGTCACTAGTGACTGGGTGGTTCAATTATCAGTAACACACTGTGTGAAAAATACTTATCTCATAATTATGTTCCCTTTTCATTCTCCCTAAATGAGAAAACCATTGGAACAGTATTACTCGGTGTTACACACTTGCTTCTGTTTCATATCAAGTTGCACTGTTTCTGCCAGTACACTTATTCTTGTCTTGCCACACAAACCACTGTATGGCCGGGGTGACTCGGTGCGAAACCACTGTCCGCCATAACACTGCTGTTTCGGATACTTAGTCGGCACGAAACTTTCTTCAGACACAAAAGTCAGGTTATCTAGTCACACTAACAGGTATACTACAGTGATTACTTACGTATTCATCAGCATGGAGTGAATGCCAAACGTCCGTGAGCCTTTGGTCCCGACGTGAGAGGACAAGCGCGTATCAATCAGTCCCTCAGCTTCAGTCTGCCACCGCGGCAGTTTCTATTCCTCGGGAAACTTTGGACTGCATACTCGCGCTCTTGCGTATGTCGGCGCCGCTTCTTCGATGAACTCGTGAATTTTGTTTTTACGGGAGTGGGTTGTCGGGTTGTCTTAGGAATCACACCTCGTATTTTCGCTTTCACTCGGGAGCAATATGGTTTACACTTGCACTGACTGTGACGTCATAGCTTGCAGTCTCGGCCAGCAGCTTGAGGCGCTGGTTGGTAGCTATTTTTAGACTCGTGTTGCCGGACAGCCGGTAAGAAAAGGAGGGTAGGCTCAAAGAAAGTCGTATTTCTCAAATATTAAAAGCCGCAAAGTCACAGAAACGGTCGCGATGGTCAAATGAAACCCCCTTCTACTTGGCAAATAGCCTGAAACCTTCGTAAGCGGCAGTTTTTCCCTGAGCGCCCGTTACGAATATAGGGCCTTTAAGTGACCTGGTACACGTACATCTCCGCTGCACGAGGGCAAATTCCGTGTTGCATAAAAATAATGTTTGCTGTCGACCACATCAAGTTTTGCTGACTTGAAATAGGGTTGATTAATGGGAAAAGAGAACACAGACATAACAGTTATGTCATGTATGTTTGGGTAAGCAGGCGAATGTCGTAAGTAGATATTGCTTTTACGAGTAAAAAAAAAAAAAAAAAATTCAAGTGCAAAGTTCGCCGCAATAGACGACTCCACTTCTGTCAATCAACAGGGGCGAGCTCCCAGAATTCAGCCAATCGCGTTCCACGGCATAATGGGCACAGCACATGGCATGGTCTGGCAAACTTTCTTGCCAGACACTACAAATAGGTGGTGGGTGGGTGGGTGTTTGGGAGTTTAACGTCCTTTTCCACTACATACGGGTGATATCAAAGACGGGGCAACGATGAAAAAGCCAGCACGAATATTTGGCCCCAGCCGGGATAGGAACTCATGACCCGAGCATTGTAAGTCCAACGCCCTACCATTCGGCCACCCAGGCTCCCCAGCAAGTAGTGGAGCACACGTAGTTTGATATGACTGAAAGGAAGCGGTAATTCCATTGACGTCATTTGAGGACGAGTACGTCAATTTCTTTCATCTTGAAATCGCCTTTTTTTCCCATAAAATGACGTCATGGACGTATTGTGCTTTGCAAATACACGGCAGAGAAAGGGGCCTCAGGGGTTGCCGAGTGGAGTCTATTGTGATTTCAAAGTCTGGTGCATGTGTCGATACCCCCACTCCCCCCCCCCCCCCCCCCACACACACACACACACACCCGGCTAAGGGCCTAACCCAGACTAGGACAAAGAAACCCCAAAACAATTTTTTTTAAAAAGGGAAGCGAAGAAAGAAAGACAAAAATCCTTCTATAACGGCATAGTCACCTTGCTGGAATGGACCCGCTTCCTGATTTAAACCCCCCCCCCAAAAAAAAAAAAAAAAAAAAAATTAACCCTAGAGCTAGTTTAGTTCGAGGTTAGACTCTAACCCGGGGCTAAACTCCCTAACCTCGACTTTTACATGCGGGCCCTGGTCGCCTTACAGTAGCGCATAGTGGCATTACATACATACGCAATCATCACATACACGTCATATTACATACACATTAGATACACATCACATACACGTTACATACACCCAGTAATGATGGATCCTAACACGACAGAATGATGGTGACAGTGATGGTAGATGGTAGTCAGTCTATATAATGCAGCCGGGGAAAAAATGGGAGTTCAAAGCGGTTCAAGCGGTTATAAAAGAGTCCGCCGACTCAGCATTGACGACCTGGCGCTGATGAAGATCAACACCACTGCCAACACACCAGTCACAGTAGATGGAGAGCCCATCAGGGAGGTAGAGTCTTTTGTCTACCTGGGGAGTGTGGTTGATGGACAGGAAGGCACAGACCGAGACGTCACAGCCAGAATCGGCAAGGCAAGAGCAGCAATGGTCATGCTGAAGAACGTCTGGGCATCCAAAGTTGTCAGCATAAGAACCAAAATCCGCATCTTCAATTCCAACGTGAAGTCAGTTCTGCTCTACGGATGCGAAACATGGAGGACAACGAAGACGATGCAGCAGAAGATCCAGACATTTCTCAGCACCTGTCTGAGGCGCATCTTTAACATCCGATGGCCAGAGAAGAGCTGTGGGAGCGAGCGGGGCAGGAACCAGTGGCCAAGCAGATCCTGCGGAGGAAGTGGGGCTGGATTAGACACACCCTCAGGAAGCCAGCATCCAGCACCACACGCCAAGCCCTGACATGGAACCCGCAGGGGGAAAAGGAAGAGAGGCCGGCCTCGCAACAGCTGAAGGCGGGACACTGAGGCAGAGCTATATAAGCAGGGGACCAACTGGACTGGAGTGGCAAATATAGCCCAGAACAGAGTGCGATGGCGAATGGTTGTCGATGGCCTATGCTCCACTGGGAGCCAGGGGCCTAAGTAAGTAAGTAAGACTCAGCATGGCGAAGATGGGAAGGCAGGCTGTTCCAATAGCACCCGCAAAACCTCCCAGCAATCTCGGCTGTGTTCCCCCCCCCCCCCCCCCCGTAAAGGTTGCCACACTGCCACACGTACCGTTCTCAATGTCTCAACCAATGCATCTTGTTCAGCAGTGTAAGACGCAGTTGTTGCGAAGCTGACGAAGGCAAAGTTTCACTGCTGAGGCGTGAGATCTTGTCGCTGAAGGTGCCAAGCCGGTGCTGCTGTCAGACTGCTTCCTAGCGAAATGCCGTATCGAGAAGACAGTTTGGTTGTTAGGAGAACTAGAAACTTGTTTTCCCATAATGAGGACAACGATGCGTGAGGAATTGCAAATTAATTTGAGGAATTCCTTCCACGTGTCGGTGTGTGATCCTAAGCCAGATGTAGTCTCCGGCTTGTTTCTAGCCGCGAGTTAGTCTTTGTGGCTTGCGCGGCGTTAAGCCTCAAAACCTCACTCACTCACTCCGGCTTGTTTGACACCCAGACACTTCTAGCCTCAAGCTGCATTGAGCCGGGGTACTTCCCAACCTAAAGTTGCATAGATCTGGGACACTTTTAGCCTGAAGCTGCATTGAACCGGGGCTTTAAGGCATTATGTAGGGAGAATTTGGAACACTTGCCCTAGTGACTGCGTCTGTGCTCTCGAAAGGGCTTATCTTACAGATAAGTAGAGCTCCGAGTGCGACACAATGACGTTTGATGGCCGTTAAATCGAGGAAAACTAAGCCGTCCGTAAACGAAGTCCATGTTTCCCTTCAGTGTCGGCTGCTCGGTGAAGCAATCATTGGAGACGATCGATGACGCGGCGACCACACTGAGCGCTCGAGTAGTGTAACAACAGTCGCAGAATTTGAATGTTCGACAGCTCGCGCAAGGTGTAAACAAAACTGTATCGCATTAAGGGCTGAATTTTCCTTCCTTCGCACAGCAGAAGACGACAATGAATTCAAATCAAAAATCAATTCAATTCAAAATACTTTATTATAGGCCGCCATAAAAATTAGTAATAAAACATAGTAATAACAAATAAAACTTGCACTAACAGAAGCCTCAGTCACGCACATAAAGTAAATCTAATTTCGCGCGCGCGCGCACACACACACACACACACACACACACACACACACACACACACACACACACACACACACACACACACACACACACACGGGACTGATACAGCAAAAACTGCAGGCACTGTGAGCAGTTCACAACACAATAATATTCAGGGTCCTGCTTTTCGTTAAGTTACACTTTTTCCATGGTTCATGCTTGGACACGCTCAAGCGGAGATGTTCCAGAACATGTTTGTCATCTGGAAAATCTGCTGATCATAAAACAGGCGCTTTTATAAAATAGCCTTCTGAGGCAACGTGCACTTTTGTTGAACTGGGTCGCGTCACACATATTATCCAACAGTTCATTTCTCAGACTCACAGACGAGGGGGGAAAAATCCTTAATTTCACCACTGCTCGTCAGTGTGTGTGATTCAACCCTCTCAGATCCTTTGTCCTCGCAGCGGCGACGTCTTGGCGTCTTGGGAAAGTCCTCTCTCTCTCTCTCTCTCTCTCTCTCTCTCTCTCGCACACACACACACACACACACACACACACACACACACACACACACACACACACACACACACACACACACACACACACACACACACACCAAGGACAAGAACCATGGTTTTACAACGCTGTTGTGTAAAGGCAAAACACAACGAATAGATCTATGACGTCATTTTACGGAAAAAGACCATTAATGTCCATGTCTTTCATCTTGAAATCCCCCACTTTCCCATCAAATGACGTCACGGAATGACTGTGATGTAGAAGTTGCATGCAAATGTATGCTAATTTCAAAACTTGCCGTTGCTACCCTACACCCGTGAAATCCTCGAACACCCAACATCCCACACTGCATGAAAGAAGAACACACACACACACACACACACACACACACACACACACACACACACACACACACACACACACACACACACACACACACACACACACACATGCAATACATCATCGGAACCAAAAGTGCATCGTAAATGTATGCAGTGGCTTATATATAGTTTACCTTATTCATCATGTGCGCTTTCCCGTCTACAGTGACAGAGAGAGAGAGAGAGAGAGAGAGAGAGAGAGCGCACCAACACAACCATCACCATTGTTACCACGACTACACACTGCTACTACTACTGCTACAACAACAACAACAACAACAACAACAACAACAACAACAACAACAACAGCAGCAGCAGCAGCAACAACAACCCTAAAATGCGCCCAGCTCATCCGCTAATTTCCTGGCATGGTTTTTCGAGAAGCACAAGGTCGGCGCAAGGGGTGGTGGGGGGTTGGGGGAGGGGGGAGGGGGGGGATGTAACAAAACAGATTCTTTGAACCTGCACTTCTTGCACTGAACAACACTGCACCGCAAAACCTCCACCCACTCGTAAAGCGAAGGTGGCTGAATTGTGTGCCAGCGGCAACATTCGGTTAGAACACTAAACATGCTTTAGTCCTCTCCAACGCATGTTTATGTCGCACTAACCAGCTTCGACCCATCTGTGAGAACGACAAATCCAGGATTTACTGTCTTTCAAATTTCCCTGACTGCGTTGGAACGATAACATTTATTTCACTAATCGTTTCATGTGAGACGACGCACATTTGCTGTGACATTTGATTTTTTTTCTTCAAAGACAGATAAACAATCGACTCTTGATGGTCAGGGGTGGGTGGGTGGGTGTTTGGGGGTTTAACGTCCTTTTCCACCACATAGTGTGATATCAAAGACGGGGCAACGGTGAAAAAGCCAGCACAAATATTTGGCCCCAGCCGGGATCGAACTCACGACCCGAGCATTAGAAGTCCAACGCTCTACCATTCGACCACCCCGCCCCGAAACCCCCCTCGTGATGGTCAGAATATGCAGAAAAAAACATAGTTTTGTTACTCTTCGGGTATTTCTATTAAGTTATGCTCACAGATCCTTCTGAGCTGTTTTCGTGGTATCTATCATCACAACACTGAGACACCTGGGCCCGTATGTAAAACTCGAGGTCAATTTAATCCCACGGGGTGGGTGGGTGGGTGTGTGTTTGGGG
This sequence comes from Batillaria attramentaria, assembly GCA_018292915.2. Lineage (NCBI taxonomy): Eukaryota > Metazoa > Mollusca > Gastropoda > Batillariidae > Batillaria > Batillaria attramentaria. Next base: position 177,927 of record JACVVK020000389.1, on the reverse strand, counting down.
GTTTAACGTCCTTTTCCACCACATACGGTTGATATCAAAGACGGGGCAACGAAGAAGAACCTTTATTTTACAACGGTAGAAGTTACAGGGATATACGTACCAATTTTAAAACTTGCCGTTGCTACACTACACGAGCTAATACTACTGTAAAGAGGAAAAAAGGAGAAAGGAGATACTAAGTAAGGACAGCACACACACACACACACACACACACACACACACACACACACACACACACACACACACACACACACACACACACACACACACATACACACACACACACACACACACACACACACACACACACACACACACACACACACACACATACACACACACACACATACACACACACACACACACACACACACACACACACACACACACATACACACACACACACACATACACACACACACACATACACACACACACACACACACACACACACACACACACACACACATACACACACACACACATACACACACATACACACACACACACACACATACACACACACACACACACATACACACACACACACACACACACACACACACACACACACACACACACACACACACACACACACACACACACACACACACACACACACAAAGCCTTAGAGCTTTGTAAGCGGCAGTTCCTACCCCCCCTCCCCCCCCCCCCCCCCCCCCCCCCCCTCCCCCCGAACTCATTACGAAACATACGAGATTTTAAGGAAAAGCATCATTCGGATACCAGGAACACTTCAGTTTTTTTTTTTTTTTCAATTCTCTTTTTCACATTTTCGACATGTATGCACTTACATACACATAGCACACACACACACATACACATCACATGATACGTATACATTGTCCCTGTCGCTTGATCTTAGTGTGACAACACATTATATATTACCATATATATATATATATAAAAGAAAATCAACTTGTACAGCTTACTTGCTCAGACTGGTTGTTGTATGCTAAGACTAATCCTAGTGTTTCCAGCTTTTTTCAGTTGGCTGGACGTGTATTTACAAGTGCAGAATACGGAAGCCATGTAATAGTAAAGCTTGTTGCAGGCCCCCTCGAAACTGCAGCCAGTTTCTCCACGTTATATCTAAATTTCAGGACATGAATAAAGTTGTCTATAGATGGTTGAATGTCTTGTAATTTACATTTATAGACTTCAGTTTGTTGTAGCTTCCTCAGTATAACATTTTAATCGACATCGAAAGCTTGCTCTTCCTTGTCTACGTAACCGTGATCAAACCATATATAATTTATTATCCTCTTTCGATTGCATCGCACAGTCCAAGCAGTGACTGTTACCTACAACCAGTACAACTTTACATATCCGTAAAGGAAGCGGTTCGTCAGCTTTCTTCCTGTAGCATGAGCTGACTCCTGTTTCCTTTTCGATCTCCTGTGGTCTTTCCTTGTGTACTTTCCTGTTTCTGTCATTCTTTTTGGAGGTGTTTTTGTCATTTCTTTCCCGACATTTCTTACTGGTCACTTGTCTCAACGAATCACACAGACAGACGGACGGACGGACGGACGGACAGACAGACAGACAGATTGAAAACTATGTCAAGTCTTACAAGACAAAGAAATAGACACATGCGGGTGAGCGGTGGTCTAATAGGTAGCGTGTCGGATTTAGCCGCTGCGTTACTGAACGGCCGTCACCAGTGTCATGGCGATGAAGTGTGGGTTCGAGCCCAGGTCGAGCTTGTGATATATGATACCGGTTTTTCCTGGCTGCCGGGCTGCTCATCGGGGGTTTATCTCCGGGTTACCCGGCTTTCCTCCCCCTGCAAAATTGTAAAAAAAAAAAAAAAGGATAGGTATTGGGTGGCGCTGAAAGGGATAATAAAGTAGTAAAAACAACAACAACAACAACACCCCCCAAAAAACAAACAAACAAACCCCCCAAAAACCCCAAAACTATTGAACATTCTGCACACGAATTGACTTTCGAACGATGTTTGGTATATTTTCTTTCACCTACCCCCTCCAAGTTCATGATGATAAAGGTAAAAGGTCAAGGTGGAAAGGTAATCCGTAATTCCTATTGCGCTGACCAATGGTAACGTCCGACACAAATCTGCCCTACTTCCCTCATCCAATGAAAAAGAGTAGACCATTTTCCTCTTTAAGTGTCAACTGGCACGCAGGGCAGGCACTCACCCACATCCACCAATCACCTCCGAGATAGTTGATTTGGAACTCGCTTCTTTCTGAGGTCAGGGGCCGTATGTAAAACTCGAGGTGAATTTAACACCACGGCTACGGGTCTAACCCAGACTAGGACAAAAGAAACCCCAAAACAAAATTAAATTTAAAAAAAAAGGAAGCGAAGAAAGAAAGACAAAAAACCTTCCATAACGGCATAGGCACCTTGCTGGAATGGACCCGCTTCCTGATTTAAAACAAAACAACAGAAAATTTGACCCTAGTGCTAGTCTAGTTCGAGGTTAGACTCTAACCCGGGGCTAAACTCCCTAACCCTCGACTTTTACATGCGGGCCCAGGCATTTGCGGTCCATCGGCACTTTCAAATCTGCTTTGATAACCTTCTTGTGTCGTCAGTCACGATAGATAACCCAAACACTGCACCAGTTCTCGCCGTACGTTTAGTCATGTGTGTAATACGATTGTGTCTGTGTGATGAGGGTGATCCGTGTTTGACTTACTGGAATTGTTCATATATATATATATATAGGGGACGTAAGTAAAGCTGAGAGCGCTCCCTAGATCTAGGAGATGTGTGCTTTGTATGCCAGTGGACATATATATATCCGTTTTGTTGCATATCTGTTTGTATCATACTGTACCCTACCCCGTTACGCCCTCCTCCACCTCCTCCTCCCACCCCCTTCCCACCCCCCGCTCCCCTATTTGCTGCAAGGTAGTCTTTGCTGCTTACGGACAACAACAAGAACAACAACGTCCCCCCAACAAAACCAAAACAACAACAACAACAACAAGAACACCACATCAGCACCAACAGTAACAAATCGGAAGCAAAATCCCCAAACAAAAACGCCAACCTCAACCATCATCACCCCAACCACCACCCTACCACCATCTCCAACCACCACCACCACCACCACCAACAACAACAACCACACTGTGAAATTTTCTTGCTGTCTATAAATATTGCCTGACCCCTGACTGAACCGTTTTCCTGGCCCACATACGTCCACATAGTGAAGTTTTGAGGATGACTGGTTGCCAGCGTCTCATGTTAGATAATGAATAAACTGTCTTAACTGAATAGGTTTGTTCACGCCTCGTAACTTGTCTTCTCCTGCTTCCTGTCACGTAAGCTTGACTGGTTTCTTTCTTGCTGCTTTATGACAACAACAATGCGTCTGCACACACGCACGCACGCACACACACACACACACACACACACACACACACACACACACACACACACACACACACACACACACACACACACAGAGAGAGAGAGAGAGAGAGAGAGAGAGAGAGAGAGAGAGAGGATAGGTGGGTGTTTGGGAGTTTAACGTCCTTTCCCACCACGTATCGGTGATATCAAAGACGGGGCAACGAGAAAAAGGCCAGCACAAATATGTGGCCCCAGCCGGGATTCGAACTCAGGACCTGAGCATCGGGAGTCCAACGCTCCCCGAGAGAGAGAGAGAGAGAGAGAGAGAGAGAGAGAGAGAGAGAGAGAGAGAGTTTCCTTATCATACGAAAGGATGGACATCAGTTACAACAAACAAACAAACAAATGTATCAACTAAGATCACAAACAAAAATATCAACTAACTTTACAAATAAATGTATCAGTTAAGCTCACAAAAAACCCCCAAAACAAAACAAACAAACCCTACAAACAATCCCAATGAACAACAACAAAACAGCAATACGAGCACAAACAAACAAACAAACAAACAAACAAACAAACAAACAAGACCGAACTGCAACGAGAACTAGTATTAAAATGCCACGCCGAGGCGGTGGGAAGGCCCCTGCCCACAGCTTAGTTGCCTCCCTTGAGCTGCATCAGCGACGGTGGCATGGGCTGATTTAACGTAGCATTTCAGCAAGTTCTGTGACCTTGACCCCTGTTCAAGTTTAACCAAAACAAATCGGCTTCTTTGGAGTCCGATAATGAACACACAGTCCTAAAACAGTGTTGATCGGTTTACCCGTTCTTGAGGCATTTCGCAAAAATACAGGCAGACAGACACACAAACACGTACACACTTACACACACAGACGCAATAACCCCTTTTCCAACTTCGCTGGCAGGGACGTAATGAAAACAAGAACAAAAATAACAACAATAACAACAGCTAAACGAAACTAAATTGGCCAGCCTGATGAAACAACCCACAATCCAACCAACGCGAAAGCTGCCGTGGATTCGCTAACAGTGCAAGTTCATTTTAACCATAAGACCCTGAACTAGAGTTGACACAAGCCAATAAACGCCCACAGACCGTTTTGTTTTCAGTTCGTCTCGCCTCGCCAGGCAAATTTGTGACCGTTCTCACAAAAGGGACCATAAGTCGAAAATTATCAATTTTGAGATATGTATGTCACTGCAATCTACTGGTTATGCAGTTTAATTCAATATACGAATGAAAACAGCACTACTAAAATTGACAGAGATATCAGCAGTTGAAGTTGGCTACTCACAAGGCGGCCATACTGACCCCCGGCACTCTTTTCGCCTGTAGCGGCGTTCGGCCTAGCGCGACTTACGGTCCCTTTTGCGAGAACGGGTCACATTTGTCCAGATCGCCTCCGTGGAAGATGGAACCTTTGGATAGGAATGGAGACCGCTGCCAGGTTATAATTATTTTTTCATCCACCCGACTTGTCAGATGCTTAAATTGTTTCTTTGGCGTGTATGGCTCTAGTTTTTCCTCCAATCGAAGAGATGAAAACTTGTACCCGAAGAGAAGAAATAAGAAAATTTCGTTCTCAGCCAAGATAGCACCGTGTGTTTCAACTGTAAGCCGCCATAACAGTTAACCACCCGCCCATCAGAAGTGACAGTAGTCTTGTCTCGTCGACCTGCTCTGCCGAAGCATTAGTACATGATCTGTCGGGCCAGGGGCAGATAATCAAGCAAGGGTGACAGTGTAGTAGAGTTGCCTTTTCCTGTCTGCGGAATTCCTTCGTCCGGTGACCGAGTTCTGAAGTCAGCCTGATTTTTCTGCAGTGGAGGCGGCTTTTTTGGCCAATGGGAGAGGCAGGTTTGAGATGACCGAACACGCTTCCTTGTATTCGAGTGCTCCGAGTCGAGTTGGCTAAGACTGCAGTAAATGGGAGGAATGTGGCAATTTACGGTGAAAGGAGATGCGTGGGCTGTGTTAAAAGCAGAGTGCATTGTTCGACGTGTAAGTCAGTGTGTCCTAGGAAACTGACAGTGTGTGTGTGTGTGTGTGTGTGTGTGTGTGTGTGCGTGCGTGCGTGCGTGCGTGCGTGTGTGTGTGTGCGTGTGTGCGTGCGTGCGTGTGTATGTGTGCGTGCGTGCGTGCGTGTGTGTGTGTGTGTGTGTGTGTGTGTGTGTGTGTGTGTGTGTGTGTGTGTGTGTGTGAAAGAGAGAAAGCGAAACTGAAATTGAAATAACTTTATTTGAAAGCGGTTGAAGTTTTGGTCTTGTGAACAAGTAAACTGAAGTCAAAATTCAACATTCGATCATACTTGAACATGAAACTTCACACACACACACACACACACACACACACACACACACACACACACACACACACACACACACACACACACACACAAATTGCCGCGTGCATGAACTAGTACGTGTATACATATAAAACATAGGGTCTGTTTTTGAACGAGGAGGCTGACCGACTGTGCCTGATATGAAAAGAGAGAGAGAGAGAGAGAGAGAGAGAGAGAGAGAGAGAGAGAGATGATGATGATGATGATGATGATGATGATGAAACTTTATTTATCAACGGTAAAAGTTTTGACAGAAAATCGCCAGTTGGCAAACTTGCCGTTGCTAATACTACAGAGACTATCTACTAAGGAAAAAGAGGAGCAAAACAAAAAAGAAAAAAAATCAACACAGAAAATTATGCAATTAAACTACAAGAAACAAAACCATAGAGAAAATCGTCCGTCAGGTCCAAACGCGTTCACACACACGTGCGACCTTCGTAAACACAAATCACTGGGGGGGGGGGGGGGGGAGAGAGAGAGAGAGAGAGAGAGAGAGAGAGAGAGAGAGAGATATGCCCCGTGGCAATGCCGGTCTCAGTTATTTCCTGTGATTTCTGATACTCCTGCTTTTTTTTTTTTTAATTACATATTTTATAACTACACAGTGTGGTTCTGATCATTATAAACTAACGCATTGGGTGCCGGATTACAGTTGCCAGTCACATTGCGGGAATGTTTCAACAGCGGTGGGTGGGTGTTTGGGGGTTTAACGTCCTTTTCCACCACATACGGGTGATATCAAAGACGGGGCAACGATGAAAAAAGCCAGCACAAATATTTGGCCCCAGCCGGGATACGAACTCACGACCCGAGCATTAGAAGTCCAACGCTCTACCATTCGGCCACCTCGGCTTCCCGTTTGAACAGCGGACTCTCCTTAAGGGTCATAAAAAAACCGTCTACACTCCGTGCAATGTTGTGCACTTCGGGTGCTGGTGATAATGCACTTTATTATGTGGCAGGTATGCGGTAATACAGTGCCAGAAGCTATTACCGTAATACCGTAAAGTGAAGCGGATTGGTCGATCCATCTGCGTTCTCAAAGCTCATTGGCGGTTGCTGAGATGATGGAAATTGATCTGGGTCTGAGTTCCGTATTTGTCACACGACGAGAGAGAGAGAGAGAGAGAGGGGGGGGGGGAGGGGATGGGGCTAAGTTTGACTTGTATGGAGCCGATGTTTAAGAGTGAATTAGAGTAATTAGATGCAAAACAACCAGGAAACACATGCAGTTGAAAAAGCTCACAGAACACATCAGCAAATCGCTTTTCAAACCAGACTTTTTTTCTTTTTTTCATTTTTCATGAACCAAACATTTTATGAATACTTCTTTCTTCTGCGGTCGATTTGACTGGTTGCGTCAGATCTGCAGCCTGGTAGCCATCCCGAATCCCACGGTCTTCTCCACGTCATGACGTCGTCTACCCCAGCGCTACATAGACATTCCTCACATCTTACGAGTACAATGAAGTTATGGACCCGTCAGTGATACAAAGCTTGACTGACTAATTTCGGGTAGGACACTGGGTGGGGGAGGGGATGGGTTAGTGGCTGAAAAGGAAGCGCGTCTGACTTTAGCTCGTGCGCTGTTGAACGGTCGTTCCCCCTCTGCCACTGTGAAGCGCGAGCTGGATCCCAAAGCCGAGCTGTGATATATGATACGTATGATGCGTACCGATTTCCCTGGCTTCCACGGTGGCTCAATGAAATAACAACAAATGTGACCGTCCACCACGAAATGAGTCGTCATGTATCATGAACAAATAGCACAAGAAAACTCATTTCGTGATGGAGGGTCAGAAATATGAAAATGCCACGCCGATACGGTGGAAAACCCCCCAGAACTTAGTTAGCTCTCTTTCGACAATAAGGACAAGGACAAAGACAACGGCAACGGCAACGACGACAACGACAACGACAACGATGACAACAACAAAACTACACCATCGATAACGACGACAACGACAAGGATAAGGACAACGACAACGACGACGACAACAACAACAACATCATTTGGCATTTGCTTTTCCCCCTGACCTTTAATGTCACAGAAATGCTATAACTTTTGTTTAAAAAAAAAAACAAACAGCAGACGTCTTCAGTTTCGTTGACATTAATTTTTTGTCGAGAGAGGCAGACAGACAGAACAGAATAATGTAGTGTGGTTTTGCGGTGAAATAAGCGTTTCACGTTCAGCCTCACTGACAAACAAACAAAAAAAAAAAAAAAAAAAAGGGGGGGGGGGGAGGGGGGGGGGGGGGCTCGTTGTAAATAATTCTGCACCAAAACTGGATTAGCCGCGTAAGGAAATGTAGACGCAGGTAGATTTTCCTGTTTCTTCTTTTGTTGTTGAGAGCGAATATGTCGCTTGTCTGGTGTCTGGGGCATACAAAGAAAAGTAGAGTAAGGAGGGATTGGAGACGGGGAGGGGGTTGGGGAGAGGTGGGTGGGTGGGAGGTGGAGGATGCTGTGATTAACCTTTGTCAGGTGCCACAAGACATTTGTTCTTGCTATGTGTTACCCTGACATTCAGGTAAATTTTTGTTGTTGTTTAAATCTCCGTAGATGTTTTTGCATATGCCACAGCTCGAAAGGGCGTCACAATAAGAAGCTATTAAAGCCCCGATATTTGAAGATTATTTTTAAAGCTTGCTGGTGTTTAGCATCACGCCACTTTTTTACTTATTTATTTTTTTTGCTGCCTCAACTGTTGCCGGCTCCGGTGGTAGTCCTTCCTGGTAATGGGTGTTATCCACGGAGGGCTCGGAAGCTGGGGCAATTTTTACTATGCATGATGATGGAGATGAGGATGATGGTAAGATGATGCTATGGAGGTCCGTGTGGTCTGGGTGTGCGGGACAGGGCTGCATTCCGCGCTTCCTGTCATAAATATCCCGGCATTAACCAGGCCCCGGGAACTACGGCACCTGCGGTGCCGGCCGTGTAATCATCCACATCATAAGACGTGTCATACCAAGGGAAGCACCCCCCAAAGTCGCACCCGTGAAGTGGGTGAAACTCGGCTGTGTGGCAACAGCCTCCCCATTGGGCCCATAGCACACCCGCTCTGGGTAGGAGCCGACCTGGGTTGGAATTATCCCGCCTGCCTCGGCTGGGACTCGAACCCGGGTCTCCCGGTCCATGGTGCGAAGTGCTAACCACTACACTACGGGGGCCGGTAGCATCACGCCACTTACACAAAAGCACAAACACAAACACAAACACGGCAACAGACAGGCTCGCGTTGAGCTGATTGAAGCCAAAAGTGCAGTAGCCGCTGACAGAACTTTGGCCATACTTCACCTGGCATACACTGTGCCCTAGCAGCCGGCAAGGGAAAAGAGGCTTGTCGTCTGTTAGGGACGGTTGAGTTTGTCTCGTTCGCACGGCCGTCAAAGGTCAGTGTGTCGCTTTCGGAACTCTACTTATCTGTAAGATGGATTATATTTCGAGTGCACATACGCAATCACAAGAGAAACTGTTCCAGAATAGATGTCTCCAGACATAAGGCCCAGTTGTCTTACATATAGCGCCTTTAAACCAAACGAAACGCAAAGAAAGAGGACAAGACAGGGGACTGGCTGGGAACTGGACGGATCGAGACAGAAGGACAGAAAAATCCGAACCGGTTAAGTTCACCAACTCACCACCCTACCGGCTAACCCACTGAACAACCCACCAACCTACCTACGAAAAAAAACAAAACAAAAAATCAAACAAACAAACAAACAAACAAACAACAGCAACAACAACAACAACAACAACAACAACAACAACAACAACAACAACATTGTCGACAACATCAACGACATCAACAACAGAAACAACAAACATCAACAACAACTGCCACAACAACAAGAACAACAACAATCAACATCATCAACAACAACTGCAACAACAACAACAACAATCATCATCATCAACAACAACTGCAAAACACAACAACAACAACCTTAGCAAAGACATCAGGGAACGGAAACATCCGAGTCTCGGTAAAGGTGATGTTTGGAAACTTGATCAGATGGAATGATTTACACACGAATTATAATTAATTGCCAAACGGTTTAAATGTCCTGTGGGAGTGCCGGCAATCTTCTGTGATATGTGGTATTGTCGTTTAAAAAAAAAAAGACTTCATTTGTAATCTGGTATGCTGTCATCCTGATTATTTGCGAACTAAAGAATTGATTGAAGTTGACACGGGGTTCTCCCCACCCACTCCCCCAACACCTTCCGCCCCCAGCCGTCACAGAGGTCTGGCGCAACTCTGTACCGTCGGGTTTCACTACGTTTACCCTCTGTAATGATCCCGAAACAAGCTAACCGAGACCTGAGCCGAGACAAGTAATCACTAAGAAGGAAAACACAAACACGCTCGGTGACAAGGAAAGTGGACAGTTCTGAACGAAACGCTTCTGTGCGCACTGTGAAATGACATGTTTGACCACAAAGTTGTTCAGAACTGTTCACTTTCCTTGTCACCGAGCGTGTTTGTTTTTTTCCTTCTTAGTGATTAGTTGTCTCGGCTCAGGTCTCGGTTAGCTTGTTGCGGGTCATTACAGAGGGTAAGCGTAGTGAAACCCGATGGTACAGAGTTGGATTTGGTCCAGTGGCTTAGGCGGATCGAGGGGTAGGGCTCCATTCAACTGATGGGCAGGAGTTTGTTTAGGGTTTTCCCGTCGACAGATCGAGTCAAAAGATAGATTTTATAATTAAGCGTCGTGCGTGAGAAACCGTTTACATTCAGCTCTCTTACTTAAAAAAAAATGGTGAAATCTGGTTTAAGAATTTTACAGACACGCAAACAAAATTGTCGAATGAATTTGGCGTCGGAATTAAAAGTCTTTCAAAACCAAGTCAATGCATTGTCTGGAGAGGTATAGCAAAACACATCGGCTCAAATCGAGTTCGCTCAGCGAGACAATAACCCCTCTTCAATCTCCCTCCTCCCCCTCCCCCCCCCCCCGACATCAGTTTTAAATTGTAGACATGCTATCACATGTCTGACGACATATTAAAACAATCTTCCGGTGCTTGACTCCAGGCAAAATAATTTTCAAACCCACACACACAAAAAACCCCAAAGATTATTTGATCTCCTTTCAAAGTCGAGAACTTTCACGTGCAGGAGATCCGAATACCAGCGCCAGCCCTCGCGCATACGCCCAGCGCTCAGCCAACCAGAGACGTCGTTACACGGAGGACATGTGTTAACAGGGGGGCCGATATGGGTATGCTGAGATCGCGAGGTCGTGGGTTTACTGGCGGGTGTGAGATCCCGGAGATTTTGACGCTCTTGAAAGGAGAGTAGTTACAGGATTTGGGGATGAGATAAGTCACACGCTTACGAAGGCGATAAATCCACCCCAAAGAGAAAAGAATTATGGATGTGTGCTGGAGGGCCAAATGTCGGTGTATCAACCCAGTAGCGTCTAGCAAGAGATTGGCGGCTATGACGTAGGGTGTAATCGAAATGGTACCGAGTGTTTCCGGTGCAACTCCGCCATAATAAGGTGTGTGTGTGTGTGTGTGTGTGTGTGTGTGTGTGTGTGTGTGTGTGTGTGTGTGTGTGTGTGTTTAACGTCCTATTCCACCACGCAAGGGTGATATCGAAGACGGCAACCTGCCAGTGAAGCTGGGACTTTTTACACAGAGGTCCGGCACAAGTTACGCGAGCGGACCTCTGTGAACTGGCTCTCAGACCTAAACAGAAAGCAGACTTGCACTAATCCAGTGAGGCCTGAGCGGAAAAGAGACATTAAAATTTTTCTAAACTCCTGTCGGGTGCATGCCCTTGAATGGTCTGTTCTTGGTAATGTTTGTGTCTAGATTGAAGCATTTTTAGGGGTGACTATGATGCCTGAGGCCAACAGGGAATATAATTATAGGCATTTTGAGGCCCTGTGTGTTTGTGTTCTTTTACCTGTGACAGTGGCAGAGATTGTCGACTGTGAGAGATCGCTGGGTGAAGTCAAACGTAATAATGAATTAATAATGAATTGTACTTATATAGCGCAAAATTCTCACAAAGTGACTCAATGCGCGTACTCCCACACTGATACCAACAAGTATGCACACACACACACACACACACACACACACACACACACACACACAGAGCAGCTGAATCAGGAGGAGGTAAGTGGGCCTAGTCGAAAGACAGCCGGAACAGATGCGTTTTCAAGTCAGACTTGAAACGATCTATGTCCGACTGGTCTCTCAGGCCGGCAGGTAGTGCGCAGAGTGACGGTGCAGCAAAGCTAAACAAGCGCTCGCCAACTGTTTTGAGGTTTCGACGAGGAATTTTCAATAGTTTTTCAGAAGAAGAACGAAGAGTGCGTGGTATATATGCACACGCACACGTCTTTGCATTGAACTAAATTCAATTCAATTCAATTCAAAACACTTTATTGTCTGTTTAAGAGAGACTCTAAAAACAGAAAATCTTCTTTGAACTCATATAATGCTCTGTCACAGATGAGTTAAAATACAGTCATTAAAGATCTTGATATAAAAAAAATAGGGTTAAACATTAAGGTCTAACAAACTTCAGAACAATTTAAAACAAGTAATCATGCAGACTATCAACTCTAAAACTGTTTAACTTAAAACTTAAACTGTTTAACAAGAAAAACAGATTCTCTCTCTCTCTCTCTCCCTCTCTCTCTCTCTCTCTCCCCCCCCCCCCTCTCTCTCTCCCTCTCCCTCGATCCCCCACCCCCTCGCAAATGCACAAGGTTACTAACGTAAGCCATTTAACATGGTGATGGCAGATGGGACAAACGACTTCTTGTACATGTTGTTACGTGCCAGTGGGACTTGAAAACGTCTGCCGGACGGAAGCTTCTGAAAGGCTGTATAGAGAGGGTGGTCACGGCCGTTGTTTATCTGATTTGCTTTTCTAACAAGGGCAGATTCATACAAAGATGACAGCTGTTTTTCTAAAGCGTTTCTCAAAGTCGTTGTCTAGTTGATACACAGCCACTTTCTCAGTTTTACGCAGACAGACAGACAGACAGACAGACAGACAGACAGACAGACAGACAGACAGACAGAATCCGTTGGAAACACTCGGTGCCACTCAAATTTGAAAATGGAAACACTAGGTGCTACTGTCTGGAAACAGTCTGTACTTTTTTTAATAAAAAGCAAAGTAGCACTGGAAACGCTCACGTCCATTTTTGACTACACCCCTTGTGGTGAGGGATGAACCGCCCTAGTGTGTATGCCGGGCGCAGTTTCTGAATACACGCAAAATATGCCCAGTGCGGCCGTCCGCTTCACTAGGTGATGTGGCCGAAGCCGGGAAACAAATACACAGGGCCTCAAAATGGCTATATTTTCCCAGTTACCCTCAGGCATCATAGTCACCCCCTAAAAAGGCTTCAACCTAGAAACAATTCATACCATGAACAGACCATTCAAAGGCACGCACCTGACAGGGGTTGAACAAAATCTGAACGTCTCCTTTCCGCTCAGGCCTCACTGGCCTGCCTTGCAAGTAGATTACAGCGCTATATAAATAAATTATTATTATTCTTCTTATTATTATTACTTTCTGTTTAGGCCAGAGAACCAGTTCACGCAAACCCGCTTGCCCCACTAGTGCTCGACATCTGTGAAAAACGTCCCAGCTTCACTTTGTTGAACTTCTAATGCTCGCGTTGTGAGTTCGTATCCCGGCTGGGGCCAAATATTTGTGCTGGCTTTTTCATTGTTGACCAGTCTTTGATATCATCCGTATGTGATGGAAAAGGACGTTAAACCCCCAAACACCCACCCACCCATCCCACCCTCACAGACAGATTGCCTCTTTTTTGTGACCGCCTGTCATGCACCTTGACCTACATAACACAAAAATCACGAAGATCACGCTTTTTCATGACAGCAAAAATCACTACAGGCTAACACACTCGCCAAACAGGGTACATGTACATCAAATAAACACCAACATGACCCCACGGCCAGTTTGTGTCCTTACGCCTGTAAATGTTGAGCGGCCGGTTTACTCTGAACCACTGGTGCTACTTCTGTTACTACAGCTTCTAGTAATGCTGCCACTTCTATTGCATTTTCTGCGACTGGTAAGTATTAGTGCTATTACTACAAGTACTACCGGTACCACTTCTACTACTACCCTATTACTACTGCAGAAGACTGCTGCTACTACTACTGAAACTGTTTCTACTTCTATTACTGCTACTGCTACTAATCTTGTTGCTTGTATACTACTTCTGCTGCAATTACAGCTACTGTTAATAATAATATTTTTGCTACTAATACCGCTAGTTGTGACGCTGTAGTTTCTAGTAAATTTAGCGAAACTAGGCAAAGGAGGCGTGTCCACTGACCTCTTTCTATCCTCTGAAAGTAAAGTTTCCTCTCTCTCTCTCTCTGGAATTGTGGACCATTCAGTCACCTCCCCTCTCACCCCCCACTACGCGCAAAACAATTCAGTTCAAGGAATGGGATTGGAGTTAAAATAATAATAATTCGTATAGGCGCTTTATCGTGACATATTAGGCTCAAAGCGCCGAGAACTGAACCCAACACGCACGCTCACACGAATCACGCACATTCTCTCTGACACTGGACATGAACACATAGCAGTCACGTGTTGCGAAGGGCCAGTTCATCAATTCCGGTTTAGGAATTTTAGAATTGTTTAGAATTTATTTTCGAATTTTTGTGGGGCTGAACATTTCCAAAGTAGGGGGTGGGGGGGGGGGTACCCTGAGAGAACCCTCGCACTGGTTCTTAACCAGTAGACCACCGACCGCCCAGGCGAACACTTCCTCACGTAGCGAGTTCTTGTGGACTGCTTGTGTCTCTTTCACTCACAGAAGACACGTGAGCGCGTAGAAAAGTTATAACCGAGAGGAGTTTATTACAGCACTTCTCCGGTGTTACACTGCACTTTCAAGCTTCGCAAAGACAAGCTTCTCTCGTGCACACACACACATGCAAGCATCTCAGGGCCTTATATACAGACACAGCATTCCAGCACATTCCGAACGACTAATATAGAAGAACCAATCAAAAATCAGAACGTGAATCACCTTATTACTATTTTAAAACTAAAGAAAAATCGAGACTAATCGAGTACCTGCCCGCCGAACCTAGGCGCATTATATAACACCTTCTAATGGTAAACAAGTCATAACAGAGCGATTTGCACGAAATTTCCGAGCGACACAGCCCTTGGCCCTAAGTGCGAGTCGCCGCCCGAGGCGAAAAGGCCACAGTCAAAAACAAGGTCACCACTTCTCGGATACTCGTGATAACAATAGAAACTTCTGAATCAAGGGAAACAGATTTCCATTACTAAAACAGAATATGAACCAAACGTTGCAACTTCTCTGTTTCACTCAAACTACAACCCCCCACCCCCAAAAAAAAAAAAAAGAAAAAAAAGAAAAAAGAAAAGAACAAAAACAACAAACAAACAAAAAAACCCAGCTGTTATCCTACAGCATACAAACAAAAGGCACAGCCACGCTCGTAACAGTTAGTACCTTTGCAAACAGAAAGAGAAACAAGGCGGATCGAGCTATATTTAATAGTACAAAATACTTAACACAATCCCTACCAAGTCAGTTTGGGGTTGACCACCAGTGTCCTCACTGAAAACAACAACAACAACCAGCAACAAAAACGTTAAATTAATGGATTTAAATTTGGCTTAGTGAGTGTGTTGTACTTTGATTAAGCCGTTAAGGAACACTGGCAACATTGCAACACTGGCTTACCGCCATTTCGATGGCTCTCTCTCCCTCTGTACCTGTCTGCAATGCTTACAACCTACCAGCCCTCCCGTAATCTCCGTTCATCTTCAGAAAAACTGTTAAAGGTTCCAAGTACAACTCTGAAGTCAGCTGGCGGTCGTTCATTTTCTTACGCCGCCCCCTCTGTCTGGAACGCTTTACCTGTCACCATTAGGGATCTTCCCACGCTGACTCAATTCAAAGCCCATCTAAAGACCCTACCTTTTTAGGCAAGCTTTCGAGCTGTAGTCCGACCACTGTTTCATCAGCACTCAGTGTGTGTGTGTGTGTGTGTGTGTGTGTGTGTGTGTGTGTGTGTGTGAAGTTTCATGTTCCACTATGAAGGATGATCGAACGTTGAATTTTGACTTCAGTTTACTTGTTCACAAGACCAAACCTTCAACCGCTTTCAAATCAGTAAAGTTATTTCAATTGTGTGTGTGTGTGTGTGTGTGTGTGTGTGTGTGTGTGTGTGTGTGTGTGCGCGTGCGTGCGTGCGTGCGTGCGTGTGAGCGCAAAGAGTGTTTCGTAGAAAACGGGCGCTATATAAACTGTATTCATTATTACTATTATTATTTAAGGAACCGTAAGTCTCGCCTGTTTTCCGCTTACAGGGACAAACACCGAAAAAGATTCCAATACGTGGAATACTCAAGTTCGGTACGAAATGTGCGTAATCGCCATGCATGAAGGGCAAAAATCGAGTGCACATAGAATCTGCACAATTTTCTGCCATGGCAAGCGTTTTGGAGGGGTGAAAAATGTTGTTTGTGAGTTTCGCCGTATGCACTGAGAAACCACTTGATTATATGCGTCTCCCACTTCGAACAGAACCGTTTTATCATTCTGTTTATATCCAGCTTAAGCCCCGATTTAGACGGAGGATAGATGGGTCATGTGACTGTCTCCTCCTGCTGTCTCTGTGTGTCTGTGTTGTCTGAGTGTGCGTATTTCGGGGAATAAAAACTTCACCTCATTAGTTAGACTGGGTTGACTTGACCAAAAACTGACAAACCGGGAAACTCAGGAATTAAATCAAGGACGGCTCCACCACACGCAGGTATCTCTACACCCCCCCCCCCCACCCGACCCTCCCTCCCCCCCCCCACACACACACACAGAGAAACGCACGCTCACGCACATTCACGCATGCTCTCCCCTCTCCACGCCCTCTGTCAACATGCACACACACGCGCGCGCGAAAACACACACACTCGCGCGCGCAAACACACACACACACACACACACACACACACACACACACACACACACACACACACACACACACACACACACACACACGTGTATGAGAGAGAGAGAGAGAGAGAGAGAGAGGTGGGTGTTTGGGAGCTTAACGTCCTTTTCCACCGTAAGGGTGATGTCAAAGACGGGGCAACGAAAACAAGGCCAGTACAATATTTAACCCCAGCCGGGATTCGAGCTCACGACCCGAGCATTGAAAGTCCAGCGCTCTACCATTCGGCTGTCCCTGCTCCCCGAGAGAGAGAGAGAGAGAGAGAGAGAGAGAACTCGAACTCGAACTCGAACTTTATTGATTAGGCCTGCGGCCCATTTCAAGGAGGGGAGATTATGCACGACAGACTACCAATCACGTGCTTATAAATACACAAAACACATAGCTACACGCACTTGTACATGCAGAGAATAAACAAATACTAGACGCATATACACAGGCACGTACACCAAAAACACAGGGCTGTACACACAAGACTTAACAATATTTACAACAGACAATCTAAGTACGTACATGTAAACACCACGCACATAAAACAATTATGCATTATAAACTCAAGAACCTGAGGCGGCGTCACTAACGTACCGTAATGATATAGACAAACACAGCAAAACTAGATTTGGAAACAGGAGTTTAGGAATTACGCAACTCAAACGCTTCATAAATATACTGCGCTAAATTATGAGATGTGACAACATTAGAGGTAGACATCAATATCGTGACGAGAGAGAGAGAGAGAGAGAGAGAGAGAGGCGGAAACTGGAGGGAGGAAGTGGTTGTTTTCACATAAATAATTGTTTACCCCAGTAGACCGACACAGCATGAACACAAGACAGCGATGTGACAACGCAACAACAACCGGAAAGTGGCTCATCTGAATTGTTAATAGCCGGGCTACTGTCATTTCGGAAAAAGGAGCTAGGCGCCACGGATTCGAGAAGCAGTTAAGCTCCTTTTTTTTCTATTTGCTGGTAGTGGGTCGTCGTGATGACATTATGTTGCACCGACGACCTTCGCGAACTGAATTCACCGAGTGCAAAGTTAAGTGTGTCTGGGGTGAGGGGAAAGGGTGGGTGGGTGTTCGGGAGTTTAACGTCCTTTGCCACCACGTATGGGTGATCTCAAAGACGGGGCAACAAGGAAAAGGCCAGCACAAATATTTGATCCCATGGCCCAGCCGGGATTCCAACTCACGACCCGAACATTGAAAGTCCAACGCTATACCATTCGGCTGTCCCGGTGTCGTCGAATATTTCGGAACCAGGATAAATCGGAACCGGTTCCCAGAAATCCTAGGATATTTCGGAACCATTCCCATTTATCCTATGATAACCCTAGGATATCCTAGGATAACCCTAACCCTAACCCTATTTATCCTAGGATATCCTAGGATAAATCGGAACGGTTCTGAAAAATCCTGCCACCAGGGCCAGGATAAATCGGAATGGTTCCCATTCGTCCGGTTCCGAAATATTTATCCTGTGACACCGGCTCCCCTTATGTGTGTGTGAAAATGTGTATCTGTAGAAAGTACAGCAAAGCTTTGAAACTCTGTACGGGGAAGCCGGGGTGATCAAATGGTAGAGCGTTGGACTTCTAATGCTCGGGTCGTGAGTGCGATCCCGGCTGGGGTCAAATATTTGTGCTGGCTTTTTCATCGTCGCCCCGTCTTGGATATCACCCTATGTGGTGGAAAAGGACGTTAAACCCCCAAACACCCACCCACCCATCCTTGAAACTCTGTACAAAGTAGTCTGGCTGGCTGACTGGTTGGCTGATTTTAGCTGACTGGCTGGTTAGTCGATTAACTGGTTGGTTGGTTGGTTGGTTGAAAGGTGGATTGGTTGGACGGTTGGCTGGTCGATTGTATAGTTGGTCGGTTGGTCAGAAGATTAACCCAATTTCTACCAAGTAAGTTGGGGGGGGGGGGGGTGCACGAGTGGCCACATTGTGGATATCTTAATTATTTTAATCTGGATTTAAATTTGGTATAGTGGGAGTGATGCACTTTGATTATACTCACGTTTGCTGCAGTAAGAGTCGCCAAGGAACCGTTAATCTTGCCTGAATTTCTTTTTTTTTTGGTAATACTGTTTTTGGTATACATGTATATGTATTATATAGTGACAAAGACAAGCGCAACAGTCATGCATTATATGCTTGAACATTCAAGCGCTGACATAGCATTTGGGTGAAGTCATGACACTGTCATAGGCCGCAGGGAAAAACCTGTCAAAGGATCGAGTCCTTCATCCTTCATGTGCATGGGTCGGGTAAATCCATGCAAGTTGTAAGCTTTAACTGAACTACACAAAATCGTGCACCTATAAACTTTTGCCATTGGAGGCGGGTGGGTGGGTGGGTGTTTGGGTGTTTAACGTCCTTTTTCCACCTCATACGGGTGATATCGAAGACTGGGCAATGATGAAAAAGCCAGCACAAATATCTGGCCCCAGCCGGGATGCGAACTCACGACCCCAGCATTACAAATCCAACACTCTACCATTCGGCCACCCCGGCTCCCTATACAAAACCGTGCACCTTTAAACTTTTGCCATGAAGGCAATGAGGAACCCGGCATATATACCTATGAAAACAAGAACAACAAAAACAACAACAACAAAAACAAAACAAAAAAACTCGACATGTAGAGGATTGAAGACAAGCAGTCTTGCCTGATTTTCGCATACAGGGCAAAAACCGAAAAACAGTCAAAAAAGTGGGATACGCGTGCGCGGTTCGAAACATACTATCGTCGTTTTAAAAGAAGAATGTTTTCAAAGCACAACGCAACCATAAGTAGAAAACCAGCGAAAAATTCTGCCTCCAAGCGGGGCAGTCGAAGTCAGGGCCCCAACAGCGACAGTCCAAGTAAGCTCTGCAAAGTGTAAGCAACATTGTATCGCATTAAAAGCTGTACTAATCATCAAGATAGAGTATTTCGAGTTGGGGCACCAACGAGCGAAGCTGTTCCAAACCGTAAGTAGGCTTAGCAAAGATGGATTTATCCCGTTTAACAGGGACACAGGAACCCTGATTTGTCACGGTAGGCCAGTGCTATGAAAATGAAATAAATGTTATCATTCGGCCACTGACGGGTCGCCTATACATGCCATGTGATAAACTATGTACCTTTAATGGAAACTAGAGGATATGAAAACAGAGAGAGAGAGAGAGAGAGAGAGAGACTCAGACTCAGACTTTTTTTGTTTAGACATTTGTCCATAACAATGGAGTGAGTATGGGAATGTTTACACAGAGTAATGCCTTATCTTAACACACACACACACACACACACACACACACACACACACACACACACACACACACACACACACACACACCGCTGGACAGAGTTCACACAAGAATACACACGAATGTACACAACAATAGCACAACTGCGTTCACGATACAGGCCGACAGCCCGTGTTCGTGGATGAGAGAGAGAGAGAGAGAGAGAGAGAGAGAGAGAGAGAGAGAGAGAGAGAGAAATGATGATGATGATGATGATGAAACTTTTTTTTTCAGAGCATTTAGGCATTGCTGCCTGTCTTACAAGCTGTCCTGCAATTCTACGTTAAAGGGTATAAAAAAAAGACATCAAAACAAGAGAGAGAGAGAGAGAGAGAGAGAGAGAGAGAGAGAGAGAGAGAGAGTTGATTAAGGAGGTTTCCCTGAAAAGGCTGTCTAGTCAGGGAAAGATAACACCTAACTGTCGCTAGGCGTGAAGTGCAATAAGCTGAAAGTCAGTGACGAGGCAAAAATCGACCAATCAGCGTTGAGATCCACAAGGAAAAATCTACCTCTTCCTTCAATAAGGGAAGAAAAGCAAGACTGTACGTAATTTTCACAACGTGATGCGTGGAAAACTGAAAGCGTTGGCAAGCGTTTGTGTGTGTGTGTGTGTGTGTGTGTGTGTGTGTGTGTGTGTGTGTGTGCTGCTGTTGTTGTTGTCCCGAAAGGAATAAATTTTGTTTCTTGTATATATAATGTCAGTTGAAGAAATAACACTGAACACACACACCCACCTACCCATCCACCCACCTATACATCCACATCCATCTACCCAAGTCCCCTCCCACCCCCATCCCCCCCTCACACACACACACACACACACACACACACACACACACACACACACACACACACACACACATTGGAAAGACACGCACACACGCTGACACATGCACGCACGCACGGACACTCGCACGCACGCACGCACGCACGCACACACACACACACACACACACACACACACACACACACACACACACAACCGCTTGTCTGTGTTTTCGCAACAGCAACATTCCTCTACCTGCTACTGAAAAGCCGTAGATCTTCAAATCAGGTGACTTAACATTTCCTGCGTGGTGCTGACAAGGTCAACGTTTCCATAATTTGCAAAATAGTAACACCCGAGTTAACCCCTCCCTAGCGAAATGACTGTTTACCTGTCAGGTACAAAATGATGAACACGCTCGCTGGCACGGACGCTTGGGGGAAAAAAAAAGAAGCTAAGGAGACAGTTTGCTGGGTCAAAGTGACCTGGAGAGCGGGCACTCAACTTTGAGAATATCCTTCAAGGTCCTATGTTTCTATGCGCACAGATCGTCAATTCTGAGCTGTTTTGGTAAGGTATAGCATCACGCCATTTTGACACCTACAGGCCGAAGGACACAAATACACAGGGCCTGAAAATGCCTATATATTCCCTACAAGCCTATAAGTCACCCCTAAAAATGCTTCAATCTAGAAACAATTACTACCATGAACAGACCATTCAAAGGCACGCACCTGACAGGGGGCTTTAAAATAATATATAAATGTCTCCTTTCCACTCAGGCCTCACTGGAGTAATGCACGTCTACTGTCTGTTTCGGCCAGAGAGGCAGTTCGCACAAATCCGCTTGCCTCACTTGTGTCCCACCTCTGTGCAAAAAGTCCCAGCTTCACTGGCAGCTTGCCTCTTTTTGCGGCCGCCTGGTATGCACCTGACCTGCATAACACAAAAATCACGAAGATCACGCTTTTTGATGACAACAAAATCACTACAGAGTAGCACACTCGCCAAAAGGGGTACCCCAAATAAGCACCGAACATGACCTCACCGTCAATTTGTGTCCTTACGCCTGCACAGTGACAGCATCTCAAGGATGGCAATGAGCCAAGAGAAAAGTACACAATGACGCGGGGTAACAGAAGGCCTGAAGGAAAGCATGGTCGGCTCAGTCCCCCTGTATGTGGTGGTAAAGGGCACTCAACACACAAACAAGCAACCAAGCAACCAGTTGGAAACGGATGAGGTGAAAAAAAAGGGGGGCTAATGGTATTTTAGTGTTGACAGATCGTTCTGGAAATTTTAGCCAAAGGTGGAAATCCTGCAAAAGATCGAAGACTGTATTCCCACCGTAGCGGTTAGCACTTCGGACCATGGGTTCGAGTCCCAGCCGAGGCAACCGGGATTTTTCCTATGTCGGCTCCTACCCAGAGCGGGTGTGCTATGGGCCCAATGGGGAGGCTGTTGCCACACAGCCGAGATTCACCCACTTCACGGGTGCGACTTTGGGGGTGCTTCCCTTGGTATGACACGTCTTATGATGTGGATGATTACACTGCCGGCACCGCAGGTGCCGTAGTTCCCGGGCCTGGTTAATGCCGGGATATTTCTGACAGGAAGCGTGGAATGCGGCCCTGTCCCGCAGTCCCAGACCACACGGACCTCCATAGCATCATCTTACCACCATCCTCATCTCCATCATCATGCATAATAAAAATCGCCCCAGCTTCCGAGCCCTCCGTGGATTCCACCCATGACCTGGGAGGAACACCACTGGAGCCGGCAAAGAGTTGGGGCAGCCAAAAAAAAAACAAAAAAAAACACCCACAAAAAAACAACAGATTGTATTCCCTGAACTGAAGAAACAAAATATCAGCCGCACAAATCGAAACCAGCCACATCTGTGGCTAGACCCCAACGATTAACTTCTCCGGACTCACAGCCAGTCTAAACAACACACCAGTCACAGACTTTTTATTTGGTTTATTTTTATACCAGCCTGCATCACCATCTGCTGCAATATACGAGTATCATTCACGGACACAGACGATACATATTTTGTTTCAAATCTCTTCCCCCCCCCCCCATCTTTTTGTGTGTGTGTGTGTGTGTGTGTGTGTGTGGTGTGTGTGTGCCGTGTGTGTGTGTGTGTGTGTGTGTGTGTGTGTGTGTGCCGTGTGTGTGTGTGTGTGTGTGTGTGTGTGTGCCGTGTGTGTGTGTGTGTGTGTGTGTGTGTGTGTGTGTGTGTGTGTGTGTGTTATGTCCAAAAAATGGAGTGGTTTAGGTAAATATTACGCCTTTAAACACCAGAAAGCCACTTTTTCTGAAAAGGGCGATAACTCGCAAATCATGTGTGCAATCGTACCTGGATCGGGCCTTCTATTCAACAATCTTGATTCATTTAGAAACCCCAAATTTGAAATCGATCGGTTCAGTATTTTCGGAGAAATATGCATCTGAACTGGGTTCACATGCAATGTCAACTCAGGCTCGGTTTACATGAAAACTATAAGAGCGACCATTTTCTAGTAGTGACTCTGTTCAGAGTCCGTATTCAAGCTATCAGACCTTCGCGACCTTTTGTTTTTGATGTAATGTGGCGAAGGTTTGTTCGCCTTGAAAAGAGAAAATGATTGACGCTGCATTCGTAAGCTATACAGGACAAAGTGTCATAAATCATTACTTATTTTTTCTGACGTCACACACCTCAGATGAACACACAGAAACAAAAACAAAAGCAAACAAAAGAAGAGAAAAGAAAACAGAACAAATTCAAACTCAAATTCAGAATACTGTAGTATCCTCATTGAGGATGCAATTCATTCGCGGCTTAGACAACAAGCATCAGGACCATTTAAAACAAACCAAGCCACCACCACCTCCACCACCACCACCACCACCACCACCACACCAACAACAACAAGGGTGGGTGTTAGGGGGTTTAACGCCCTTTTCCACCACATACGGGTGATACCAAAGACGGGGCAACCATGAAAAAGCCAGCACAAATATTTGGCCCCAGCCGGGATGCGAACTCACGACCCGAGCATTAGAAACAACAACAACAACAACAACAACGATGACGACGACGAAACAGTTACTAATCAATAAAACACGGCTTAAGAATTAACATCGACATACAGAATTACTCATATGAAATGTTAAAACACAAATGAGACAAGAAGAAGTAATAAGCACAAAGGTCACACACACACACACACACACACACACACACACACAAGAAACAAAACACAACAAAAACAACAACAACAACAAACAATCCGGAAAAAAAGTACCACCAGACTCCTAAACCTCACAACATCCATGTTCCAATATACCCTCCCTGTCCCATCCCTCTTCCGTCTGACACCCCCCCCCCCCCACCTCCCATCACCCTTTGCACCTTTGTTATTTCAGCGTTTTAGAGAAGAAAAAAAAAAGATCAACCGGCTTATGAGAGCTGAAAATAGCATCTTGCACTCACTGCCCCGCACTTTCTACCAACGCCACTGCAGATCCTGCAGATAATCTGCGGGTCTAGGCGGCCAGAACAAAGTCGTCAGGTACGGCGCCGCCCCTTGCAGGTTTATTGGCTTCGTCACGCTTCGATGCGCTCGGCCTGCTTGCCTAGCGTTTCAACCTTTGTGTGACCTTTATCATCCCTCTGTCTCCTTCCATCCATGTGTGAGTCAAAACTTTGTGTGTGTGTGTGTGTGTGTGTGTGTGTGTGTATCAATTATTTGGTTCGTTCGTCCGAGTGCATGTATGGGCGCATAAGGGTGGACATCACGTAAAAGTGCATTCGCGTGCACGTGTGTGTGTGTGTGTGTGTGTGTGTGTGTGAGAGAGAGAGAGAGAAAAGAGAGAGAGAGAGAGAGAGAGGGGGGTGCATGTTTGGGAGTTTAACGTCTTTTTCCACCACGTACGGGTGATATCACAGAGGGGGCAACGAGAAAAAGGCCAGCACAAATTAATATTTGGCCCAGAGAGAGAGAGAGAGAGAGAGAGAGAGCGAGAGAGTCATCATGATTGTCATTATCATCATCATCATCATCATCATCATCTCTGTCTCTGTCTGTCTTTCTGTCTGTCAGTCTGTCTCTCGCTGTAGATGTAGAACTTATGTATGTGTAGCAACGGCAAGTTTGAAAAACTGGTCTTTTGATCAACAACTTTTTACCGTTGGAAACTGAATAAAGGTCATTGTCTCTCTCTCTCTCTCTCTCTCTCTCTCTCTCTACACACACACACACACACACCACACCACACCAAAAAGTCACCGTCCTTGGGCGGGCTGTACCTTTAAGAAGCAGACGTCAAAACTGGTGATGTATTTCGGAAGGTGCAGTGATAAATCTTGTGTCGGCCGCAATATGAAACTTGTTTTGCTGACCTTGTCGCGGCCGGGAACGCCAAATTTAGTAGCCGGCGCCTCCAAAGGGCGACCAGAACCTGCCAACGCGGCTTTGGCCTTTGGACGTACGTAAGGAGTTGGGGGGGGGGGGGGTTATTACAAGGTGTGTGCTCATGACAGATGTGCGGTCTTCTGAAATCAACGAGAGCTTACAGGACCCAAACGGGCTAAGTCTGTCTTTTGCTAAGCCGACTTATGTTTTGGAACAGTTTCGCTCGAGAGTGCGCCTGTGCGTTCGAAATACTCTGTCTTTAGTACTGGTACAGCTCTCTATGCGATACAATGTTGTCCCTTACCCTTTGCGCGAGCGGTCGAACATTCAAATTCCGCGACTGTTGATACCGCTATCTCGATCAGCGTCTTAGCCGCGTCATCGAGTACGCCTCTGTTGGCTCAGTGCGCGCCTTACAGACGCTGTCACTGTCCAGGTGGCGTGATGATAAATACCAGGAAAACAGTTCACAACGGTCTGTGAGCATTACAATGGTAGCACTAACCCCTTTCACTGTAAGAGATGCATGCAAATGAGGGGGCTGGTAGCTGATCGGTTGAACGGCCGTCACAGCTATCCCGGTGAAGAGTGGATTCGATCCCAGTTCGAGTTGTAATATCATGTGATACCAAATAAAAGTGGAAACTAAGATCAGTTGTGTATTTTTCTCAATTTCTGCTAACGTTTTTTGGTTCTGTTGTGTGATTTGAAGTGCATGACTGCTGAAGCATAAGACACGTGTTTGTTGACATAATAGTGAATTTCACAAAATCAAAATTTTTGCATTACTCAACATAAAAGTTTAAAATTCTAGAAATAACTAAAACAACATGTCTTCCTTGTGTGTGCAAATATTTAACAACATTGAATGGTTGGTTTTAGAGATATCAGCCATAATTATGTACCACACTACCCACTAACTGACTGGCTAGGCAAAAAAGTGCCCAAGATAGGGACAGCATTCAGGTCTGGAACCAGCAAGGGCTGAAAGGATTAACTGTTTTTCTGGCTCTTCGGCTGCTCATCGTGGGGAACCTCTCCAGGTCCTCCGTCGACTTGACTTGATTTGCAGCTATGCGTCTGGAGCGACGCGCTTTCCATGGGAAAAAAACAACCCACATTCCCAGCGGTTTGTAGCGGCAGTAACCAGGTCAGTCCCGCCGACTTACAACATCGTCTCACGTCCCAGTGTTCTATTGGTCAATGACCGGTAGATAAGTGACTATATACAAAGGCGCTCCTCATAGCTAGTGCAAAAAACAAAGCAAAACCTCTGCCCACGTGAGGTGTAATACGTATTGGTGTTAGTAAGCCTCCCTGCCCTGATTGGTCAATGACCGGTAGACAAGTGATTATATACAACGGCGCTCCTCATAGCTAGTGCAAGAAACAAAGCAAAACCTCTGCCCACGTGAGGTGTAATACGTACTGGTGTTAGAGACCCTCCCTGCCCTGACGCAGCGGCTTAATATTTTGAATTTATTATACTAGATTACTAGGTATACGTCACACGTATCCGGGAAGATGTAAAGTGCAAGCCAATGACCGAATAGGTTACAGCGCGGGTCGAGGGTACTGCAAGTTGTCCGAAACGACCAAAAAAAAAAAAAAAAAAAGGTGGGGTGGTGGTGGTGGTGGTGGTGGAGTAGACAGCGGGCGAGGTGGGGAGGGGTGTGGGAGTTGGGTGTGAGTGGCGTAGGCACTCGTGGAGGTCCCCGATAGCTCACATGTGCGCCGGACGAGACTAGGCTGAAGTTTAGTAGGGTCAGGACTCGGTGCATGACCTTGCTTGTCTCATTTGGGCGACTAGAGCAGTGCGTGACTTTAGAAGTAAACGTTCTTACTTGAGGAAGAAGAAGAAGAGCGGAGGGGTGGGGTGGGGTGGGACGGTCAATATACTTGTCTGATAGGTGAAAAATAAACCACACACACACACACACACACACACACACACACACACACACACACACACACACACACACAACTAATATTTTTGTCTTGTACAATTAGGAGTTATTGCTTTCATGAATGTTTCCACATACCACTGCCGAGTGCATCCTGACACAAAAAGTGGGGAGGGAGAGGGGATCCCGAGGACTCGGATTGGGAGGTGTGTGTGTGTGTGTGTGTGTGTGTGTGTAAAACGTAGACCTAATAGGAGGTGTGCGTGCGTGCGTACGTGTGTGTGTGTGTGTGTGTGTGTGTGTGTGTAAAACGTAGACCTAATAGGAGGTGTGTGTGCGTGCGTACGTGTGTGTGTGTGTGTGTGTGTGTGTGTGTGTGTGTGTGTGTTTAACACGTGGACTGAATATGTGTGTGTATGGGGGAAGGGGGGGGGTAGTGGAGGTATCCCTAAGGCATGGAAGGTGTATATACATGATGTAGGTGGTCAGCAGGTGCGGGACTACATCAAAGAAACAAACAAGGGAGTGAAGTGTGTTGGGTTATTCACCGCGCCCAACCCTGCCTGCTATTCTAGTCGCCTGATGTATCGCCCTCCCTGTCGGCGGCATACGCAATTAGACAGCCCCGTCCAGAATATGATTCTTAAAGGCCCGTATTCCAACATATTTAGGCTCACAAATCGTTCTGAGCTGGTGGTGGTGGTGTCTAACATTTTATCACATAGTCACCTGGTGTCTAACATTTTATCACAGTCACCTGGTGTCCAACATTTTATCACAGTCACTTGGTTTCTAACATTTTATCACATAGTCACCTGGTGTCTAACATTTTATCACAGTCACCTGGTGTCTAACATTTTATCACATAGTCACCTGGTGTCTAACATTTTATCACATAGTCACCTGGTGTCTATCATTTTATCACGACATAGTCATCGGGTGTCTAACATTTTATCACGACATAGTCACCGGGTGTCTAACATTTTATCATCACATAGTCACCTGGTGTCTAACATTTTATTGAATAATGTTGTATCAGTTAGAAACCTGGAGCCTCATGCATGAAGCCGCAAAGTAAAGACTTCTGCAAAGACTTGTTATATTGGAATCGGCGCCTTTAAATATTCGCGCGCGCGGGCACACACACACACACACACACACACACACACACACACACACACACACACACACACACACACACACACACACACACCATTTTCCAAGTAAATATTGTAAGGTACATAATTTACATAAGGTACATTATATGACAATTATCTCGACTACTTGACAAAAAGAAAGAAAGAAATGAAAGGGAACCTTCTGTTCAAAACTGCACACACACACACACACACACACACACACACACACACACACACACACACACACACACACACACACACCTCTATCTCTTCTAGAGTGAACTCCCGAACATCGACCTGGAAGTATTTAATATTTTACTCGCACTCCACCTTGCACCTTCCTCCTACCCTCTTACTCTACTTTTCCATTCAAAAACAAGGGTTTTTTTTTTTTTAGTCGCCTGATGCATCGCTCGGCTGTCGGCGGCAGACACAATCAGACAGACCGTCAGGAAGATAATTATTAAATATTCACAGCACACCTAGGTCTTCGAGAATGAACTACCGAACGTCGACCTTGAGGCACGCTGTGTGTTACTCCCTCTAAGCGCACCGTGTTACCTCCTTATTCTATTTTCCGATGCAAAACAGGAGATTTCGCATAAATAGGGATTAGAATGAATATAATTATGTAGTAATTTATTTTGGTGTTTGTTATCTTGTTTACAATTCTGCCTGTGTTTGGGAGCGGCGTTTGTCACAGCTTGGAAAATCAGGAGATTACAGGAATGGGTAGGGGTTGTGTGGGAGGTGGGAGGGGCATGGCGATGGGGTCGGGGTGGAGGGTTGGGCGAAGATGAGGGGAGGAGGAGAAGAGAAAAAAGAGGAGGAAAGAGCACAAAAAAATCAAACAAATCCTACAGCATAATCAGTTGAAGAGAGAGAGAGAGAGAGAGAGAGAGAGAGAGAGAGAGAGAGAGAGAGAGAGAGAAGAAGAAGAAGAAGAAGAAGAAGAAGAAGTTGGAAATAGATATTTCTAATTAACAGAATTAATTAGAGTGTTCCAAAATTACATGTAACAGAAAAAAAAAGAATAGAAAGAAAAACAAAAGCGAAAACAAAGAAAGAAGATACAAGAAGAAGAAGAAGAAGAAGCTTTATCGAAAACTGTGCAGAGAAAGAAAGACCAAAAAATATCCTCCAAAGACCATGCACAATCTGATTATATCTTCAAAATACACGGCTTGCTTGCGTTACCGACCGTTTGATCTTAATTCTCATCTCTTGAATGTACGTACCCAACAGGGAAAACAACTCAATATCAACTTCTCCACGAAATTATTTTGAACTTTTCAAAGCTGTACATTTAGCCATCGACACGGAGGCGAAACAACCAATTTGATTTGTCCTCCAATTTTCACGGGAGCCAGTTCCGCCCAATTCATTGCAAAATAACTCCCTTTTCTCGATGTCAAAAACGGGAGTTGCAATTGCGCTGAAAACACTCATTATCGGACTAGGTTTGGCCCGCCAAGAACCTGATAATTAACATGATCAAAAACAACGCCGACGGATCGATTTGAAACGTAGAACTGAGGGTCCAAAAAGACGGCGAGTTTACAAACAACCGGGCGCTTTCATTACATAACATTGAACTTTTTTTTTGTTTTTTGTCGAGTTTTGAAATGGACCTGTGTGCTTTCTCAAATGAGATTTTCTTGTGTCCGTGTGACGTTTGAAGTCCTTGTTTGCTTCGTCTTTTTTTTTTTTTTTTTTGCAGCTTGTTAATTAGAAATAGTTGGAGCTCCCAAAGACACTGCTTAATTAAAGCTTTTTTCGCTGAGGTGTATTGCTCAACCGTGTCTTTGCGTGGGGCTTTTTTTTTTTTTTCGTTTTCGCTGATTAAGACGTTCTCTTATGAGTTTGTTAGAAAATTTGATGTGCACTCATTGTTCTCTGTCTCAGTTTCTCTCTGTCTCTGTCTGTATGTCTCTGTCTGTCTGTCTCTCTGTCTCTTTGTGTCTGTTTCTGTCGCTCGCTGTCTGTCTGTCTGTCTGTCTCTCTCTCTGGGGAGCCGGGGCCGAATGGTAGAGCGTTGGACTTCTAATGCTCGGGTCGTGAGTTCGATCCCGGCTGGGGCCAAATATTTGTGCTGGCTTTTTCATCGTTGCCCCGTCTTGGATATCACCCGTATGTGGTGGAAAAGGACGTTAAACCCCCAAACACCCACCCCCTTCCACCCCCCTCTCTCTCTCTCTCAGTTTGTCTGTCTGTCTGTCTCTGTCTCCGATGTACAACTGTGCATTGCGAATACATTGATTAGCGCGACATATTGTAAGATAGAAGATAGTGATGATGATGATGATGATGATGATGATGTGTGTGTGTGTGTGTGTGTGTGTGTGTGTGTGTGTGTGTGTGTGTGTGTGTGCGCGCGTGCGTGCGTGCGTGCGTGCGTGTCCTTCTAACTAAAACGCACTCCACCCTCCTCTTCTTTTCTTCCCAGAGTGCAACAGAGCGCGAGCAGGTCATCACTATTCTGCGCACGCCTCCCAGTGACAACCTCGACGTCACATCCGGCTTTGGCAACGGCTACACGAGTTGTCTGACGTCGAAAGCTGCAGGGCAACGGCGAAAAGACTGGTGAGAACGACGTCGCTGTAACAAAAAAAAAAAAAAAAAAAAAGAGAAAAAAAAAGAGATCTGTCACCGCAAGGTCGTGTGATCAAGTGCGGACGAACGACAAAAGTTTGAAGTGCATCTGACCCCCGGCACATTTGAGTATTACTATACCCATGGACCCCTTTGGTGACTCTATTTGCTGCGTGTGCTTGAAAAAAAAAAAAGGTTACAAAATACAAGAAGAAGAAGAAAAAGGAGAGAGAGAGAGAGAGAGAGAGAGAGAGAAACCCTCCCACCCCCCACACCCACACCTCCCGACAACTAACCATAGTAAACCAACAGTACTGATAATGCAACTCATCAACTCAACCGAATAAGCTCGTCAGCTCGACTGAGTAATGATACAGGTACTGATGTCATATAGTCCAATAGCACTGACTCATCTCGTTGTAAACATTATACTAGAAGTAGAAGCAAGCATACAACTGAAGTTAAACACTGGAGAGAGCGAGAGAGAGAGAGAGAGAGAGAGAGAGAGAGAGAGAGAGAGAGAGAGAGAGAGAGATTGACTTTGACTTTGACTTTTAGCAACGGTAAAGATGTTGGTTACAATAACAATTTTCCGAACTTGGAGTTGAACACTAAACTACAAGCCACGTACAACATAATGGTCAAAAGAACAAGAGAAAAGCAAAAAAACAAACAAACATACAAACAAAACAAACAAACAAACAAACAAACAAACAAACAAATAATAATAATAATAATAATAATTTGTACTTATATAGCGCAAAATTCTCACAAACTGACCCAATGCGCGTACTCCCGCACTCATACATGTACCAACAAATACGCACGCACACACACACACACACACACACACACACACACACACACACACACACACACACACACACACACGCACGCACGCACGCACACACACACACACACACACACACACACACACACACACACACACACACACACACACACACACACACAGCAGCAGCAGCAGCAGCAGCAGCAGCTGCTGAATCAGGAGGAGGTAAGCGGACCTAGTCGAAAGCCAGCCGGAACAGATGCGTTTTCAAGTCAGACTCAAACGATCTATGTCCGACTGGTCACAACAAAAAGGTAATACAAGGCTAAGAGATAAGCAAGCAAGCATGTTAGCTTTTTTCCACCAGACGGAGTATTGCTTTTTTTTTCTCTTATAAGGTACGAAACGCGCTGAATATGCAACAAGCCACACACACCCTTATCCAAGATAAGAAAAACCGAAACATTTTTCCAGCGTGAGCACGGCCGGGCGGACTTAATGTTACGTAGGCGTTGGAAGCATGTTAAATCATTCAACAGCAGTCACACAACATATTCAACACACTCACAATTTTTTTAATTTTTTTTTTGCACATACCGGCATTTGCCAGGCAAGCTATTCACTCCACACATTAAATGCAACGCTTATTATACCTCATCGGGCCGCCGTTAAATTTTGTCCGAATACCTATTGAGACACTGACGTTAAAAGTCTCAATACATTCCTCAGGCATACGACAAAGCCGTGGAAAAGTTTTCGTCGTATGTGCTTAAGGGTGGGTGGGTGTTTGGGGGTTTAACGTCCTTTTTTTTTACCGTATGCGCTTAATCCGTGCATCAGAATCAGTCACCTGGTACACAGCATAGCATCTGAAACCATTGTATTGGCCCCCGTTTACATTACAGAGCGCTCTGAGGGCGCCCCTAAAGCGCACCGTACTGAGAGCGCTCCACGGCGTTTTCATTACACAATCGTGGAAGGGGAGCTGATATTTCACGTGCTCTCGAGGAAGGTGACATTATTCAAGATGACAGCGCCCAGAAAGCACGTGTTTTTGTATGCCTGGCAGAAAAACAAACAAACAAACAAACAAGCACAAACAAACAACCCCCCCCCCCCCGATCTTTCGCCATTTGCAAAAATGGCCTGTTGCTACGGCGACACAGGGCCCCACGTGACGTGACGAAAGCGCCCTAAGCTAGAGCGCCCTCAGACTACCCACTGTAGGTAGTCTGAGAGCGGTGCGCTTTCGGAGCGGTTTGTCCAAGTGTAAACGCGACAGGGCACTCTTAGAGCG
>JACVVK020000389.1:117500-140000 GCA_018292915.2 Batillaria attramentaria | reverse complement strand
TTAGTCTGGGTTAGGCCCGTAGCCGTGGGTTAAATTAACCTCGACTTTTACATTCGGGCCCAGCTGTTTTCGTGGTGTCTACCATCATACCTCTTTGACACCTGGATAGTGACAGCGTCTGTAATGCCGGCACTGAGCCAACACAAGCGTACTCGGTGACGCGGCGACCACACTGGACGCTCCAGTCGGTGTAAACAACAGTCACACAATTTGAATGTTCGACCGCTCGCGCAAAGTGTAAACAACATCGTATCGCATTAAGAGCTTTACTATTCATAGAGCGTACAGGCGCGCTCACGAACGAAACTGGTCCAGTACATACGTTGGCTGAACAAAGATGCCCGTTTAAGCATGTACACATATCACATTGATATAATTATATGACTAGCAGAGTACCCGGCTTCGCTTTAGTATACATGTATACCAGTTTACTTGTTACTTGTGTCAATCCACTTTGATGCTGTCGGTCTCATATTTCAAACACTATTTGGTGGCAAAACTAAATTTAGAATTAATTTCACCAAACTTGATAGAGTTTATTTTGTTTCTTTATCCTATGTTCTCCCCCAAGTGTCCCTCTAGGCTCATGGCAAATTTGGTGGCAATCGGCTGACTCGTTTGGACGCCAACCCCTGACACACACACACACACACACACACACACACACACACACACACACACACACACACACACACACACACACACACACACACACACACACACACACACACACACACACACACACACAGACGCTAGCCGCTTATTATATAGAAGATGTATGAACCACAATGCCTTAAAAATCATGTGTTAGGGACTACACGTACTTTTATAAGTGACTGAAATTTCAAAGCATTCCTGTACTCAAGCGACCATCTTTAAAAGCTGGCTGGTTGGGTTTCACGTCCCACTCCACAAGATGTGACCTACTGGGCCGGTTATGGGGGAAAGGGACAGCTACCCTGCCTGGACAGTCCAGGTGAACACTGTTCAATGCAGTCAGACCGCCAGGTCGGCCACAGTAGATGTCTCGATCCTGACTGTCAGAGAGAAAGTCATTTTTGTTGTTGTTATTATTAGAAGGGGGCGGTGTAATCCAACACATCATTTTTCTTTGGTCTCTTGCATCTTTTAAATGACCTCTGCCACCAGCCGATGATTTGTGTCCAGCTTCTAAACATAACTGTTTAAGCTTCCACCCTCGTCCCCAACACCTCCAACCACACCCCTATCCCTGCCCCCACCACCCACCGGCCACCCACCACCCACCCGGCGTCCAAATCATGTTTACCAGTAACGTCATATCAATACCTTGATTACTCGTTTCGAAGAAGAAAAAAAAAATCGTCCCATTTAAACAGGCCGTACAAATATGGCCTCAGCTTCCCTGTCATTGCACGGTGAAGTGCTTGGTGGCAAATTAAGTCATGACACTCTGGTTTGAACTCTCGCGTGTGTAGGCGGGTTGTAAAAAAAAAACCAAAAACAAAACACGTCAGAACCAAGTTTCCTTATTTTGTGGGAAAATAGCAAGGTTTCGCTCGGTCAACTACGCTAAATAGAATACTTTGAAAATCGATCTGTGGAAGGGTGGAGAAGGGGGTAAGAATGTTTAGGAGTAGGGTAGGGATGGGGGGGTGGGGGATGGGGGGGGGGGGAGGGGTGAAGTGGAACGGAGGGAGTTGGGGGGGGGGGGGTGCGGGTGTTGGTGTGTGTGTGGGGGGGGGGGAGGGGTGAGTGAGTGAGTTTTTAGGGCTTAAAGCCGCGCGAGCCACAAAGACTAATTCGCGGCTGAGGGGGGGGGGGGGGGGGGCGGGAATGAGGGTATGTTTTATACATGACGTGGAAGAGTCATGTAAAAGGAAACGGAACAATGTTAGGAAAAACTGTGCTTATACCCTTCATGACCTTTTCCTTTGACTGTGTGAAGTGGATCCGTGTGTGTGACTTGTCCATCACAGTCCAGAATACATCACGTGTGACCGACATTGAATATGGTTCACCTGGGCAGTTCAGTTTAAGGCCGTTCTTAACCGGGCGAACCACCAGTCCGGCGAACTTGTTCGGCGAACTGTGTATTGTATACGAATAGGGTGGGCGCGCACACATACGTAGTTCCAGAGGTTCGGCCGAACTAGTTCTCTTTCTTAACCGACCGTTAATGATATGCATACGTCATCGCCCGAACCGTGATAAGGCGAGAGTTGAGACAATCGTAAACAACCAAAATGGCCGGCCGCCTTCGAAGATCGAGACGACGAGGCATTTGCGGTAGTTATCGTTTTGAGTGAACTCTTGGAAGCCGAGGAAGAGGAGAAAAGAGGAAAAGAGCGCAAGAGAGGGAAATGTCAAGTGAGTCGATAGCCGCCATGCCGTCCGCCATTTTCCTCAACTTTGTACATGCGCACAACAGCTCTCCCCCGAGCAACCAATCAGAGCGCAGGATCGGCCAAAGGATCGCGAGGGTTCCCACGACACGCTGTGCAGACTTCAAACCTAGTTCGGCGAACCTTTCGAACCAGGGTTTGGGAAGAAGCGTTCGGTCGGTTAAGAAACAACGTGCGCGAATCTAGTTCGCCGTACTCTTCGAACCTAGTTCGCGAATCAAAAGTTCGCTCGGTTAAGAATGGCCTTTAAGGTTATCATCCCCTCTGTTAGAACAGACTGACACATTGAACATACATTTGAACACTTCCAGGGGAAGAACTTCAATGTGCGTGGGCGTAGGAGGGGGTGGGGGGTGGGGGGGGCGTCAACGCATAATGCTATTTTCTAAAATGGACTTGCGGTAAGGGGAGGGGGGGGTGTGGAGGGAGGAGTGAGTGTGGGGGTGGGAGTCGAGCGATATAGAGGGACCTGGCTGCCAAGGCAACTTTTTGTCCTGGAGATAATGAAGTAAATCTTGTCTTGTTTGTGTTGTCCAAGATCAGCTAACGATAGCTTAGTTTAGCTTAATCAGCGAAGGAACACCGTGTGTTTGGTTTGCTTATTAGAGGAAACATTAGGGATATGCAGGCTTGACCTGTGGGATTTAGTTCGCATTTAAGCCAGTGTTAGCCAAGCCACGTGATAAAACAAAACTAATCAGACGTGTTGCAAGCCAATCATATCGTCTTGCTGGGATTTAGTTCGTATTTAAGCCATTGTTAACCAAACCACGTGATAAAACAAAAATAATCAGACATGTTGCAAGCCGATCATATCGCCTTGTCTTGGGGCTTCAGGATCTACACGATTAAACTCAAACGAGACAAATTGATGCCAGCCTTCCAACCGACGGTCGAAGGTTCATGGGGACTTGTTACCCTCTGACAAGCTTCGTTAACTGTGGATAAAATTATTATTAGGATTACGCTCCTCCCCTCCCCTCAAATCTGGGGCGCCGGGATAGCCGAATGGCAGTGCGCTGGACTTTCAATGGTCGGGTCGTGAGTTCGAATCCCGGCTTGAAACCAGATATGTGTGTTGGCTTTTTTTTTTTTTTCTCGCCGCCCAGTTTTTGATATCATCCGTATGTGGCGGAAAAGGACGTTAAACCCCTAATAATTACCAGCCAACCAACCAACCGACCCCTCAAATTTTCAGCCCCCTCCACCCAACAACCAACAACCAAAACGATGAGGGAACTATTGCTGTTGTGCCTGTCTGTCTGTCTGTCTGTCTGTCTGTCTCTCGCTCTCTCTCTCTCTCTCGCCCTCTCTCTCTCTCTCTCTCGCTCTCTCTCTCTCTCTCTCTGGACAAGCTTCGTATCCCGGCTGGGGCCAAATATTTGTGCTGGCTTCTTCATCGTTGCCCCGTCTTTTATATCACCCGGATGTGGCGAAAAAGGACGTTAAATCCCCAAACCCCCACCCACCCTCTGTGGACAAGCGTACAAAAATACAGGCGCCCTAGCAAAGCGACTGATCGAATGGGTGGAAGAGATTTTCAGGCTCAACGTTTGGTTAATGAAACACGCTATTCCCAAGTTTACTAAACCGGCTTAAGTTTCGCAACAGTTTTGCCCGTGAGCGAGTCTGTACGCGGTCGGTGGTCTAGTGGTTAAGAGACTTGTCACCAGTGTGAGAGGTCAGGGGTTCGAGTCCCACTCGGGGCAACGAATTTTTCCTTGTCGTATGTGGCACCGATGTATATCACTGCACGGCAGCATAGTCGAAGCACGGCAGTGGGGACTGAAATCTTGTTACGACTATAGTCTATATAGAGCTTACATGATTAGTTCGAGTGGTTTACGGCGAAAGACTAACCCCGAGATGGTTCGACTGTTTGTGTAGCTACCGAGCCTCCGGTTTTAGCAGAAGGTCAGAAATCTCCATTTCAAAGGCGACTGACCGATGACGTAACTGGAGTGTGTTTTTGTGAACTCGTAAACCACTGAGTGGGTTATGGAAAGTCATAACTCACACTTTCGCTCTCTGTATCCTTACTATTTTCAGATGTAAAGCACCCGTAGTTAACTCAATGAAAATTTGCACTGGCGAGTGGTGCAAAGTCGTATATACAACTCGAGCAGAATGGGTTAACAGGCTATTCGCACTCACAAGGCCACCTTCTCCCAACGTACGGCAAGAGCTGTGTCCTGTGGATCTCAGTACTCATGTACCAGGCGCACAGCCTGACTGAAAGACGAGAAAAAAAATCGATGGAACAGAAAATTAATTCACTTTATTTCAGATCTTTTATGAAGCAAATAAAGTCGATTGAATAAACAGCTCGGCGCCGGACTGATAAAAGAAGCGGATCCGGTTGGAGCCTTAAAAAAAAATAAAAATATAAAGGGCGTTACGACATCAGTGACAACGGTTAAGCATCCGTGCAGCGCGAGTGCAGAAACGTCCTACACCACCATCTGCGACCGACAGCAATTTTCCCATGAACTGAACGTGACGTTTCTGCACTTGCAAAGTCTCTAACGGCTGAAGCAGTCAATGTTGTGTAGATGCTGGGGTACAGTACGCGGCGTATTCTGTCGGGAGGGACACTGTGCGTTTATGTCAAAAAGTAAAGGTCTTGTTTTCATGAACTTACGACAGTAACAACTATTACAAAACAAACAAACAAACAAACAAACAAACAGACAAACCAACAAACAAACAAACAAAACCCCCAAAACAACAAAAAACAAAAACAAAACAAAACAACAACAAACAAACAAAAACAAAACAAAAACAAAAAACAAACAAACAAAACAACAACAACAAACAAAAAACAACCAAAAAACAAAACAACAAAAAACAAAACAAAAACAAACAAACAAACAAGATAAACAAACAAACAACAACAACAACAACAACAACCGTCGACAGTCTTCTTTTCAAATAGGATGACGATTCAGGAGTTGCGCTGTCCAGGAAGAGAGACACAAGGCACCAAGCAGTTCCCATGTACAGGTGCTGGGATTAACAGCAGTGTGAGGCATGCTACTCCCTCCTCCCTCACTACAGGCGCCAGCTCTGAGGTAACCATAGTACTGTTTTTGGTCGGGTGTTGAAGTGTTGGGGGGGTGGGGGGGGGGTGGGAGGGGGGGATGGGTACTTGGCATGCACCTACAGAGCTAAAGTGGACACCTCTCCGAAACCTTTTTTTTTTTTTTTTTTTCTTTCTTTCTTTTTTTTCGGCCGACGAAATATAACGAGAACTTCTTTCTGCTGCTGACACTCGGAAACTCCGTGTCCCTCATGTCAAGACAAAGACCTTTGGTCAGCGTAGTTACTCATACCAGGGTCCGACTTGTTGGAATGATCTCCCAGTTTCGATCAGATATGCAGACACAAAACTGTCTTTCAAAACCAATTTGAAAACCCACCTCTTCACAGCCTTCAACCAATAACTGTTGCCACATCATCATCTTGCTGGTCATGTGTGTGTGTGTGTGTGTGTGTGTGTGTGTGTGTGTGAGCCAGGGGCAGCCCGTGTAAGATGCTGCAGATCATGTGTTTTTAGTTAAATGTATGTGTGGAGGCATGTTGTGTGTGTTTCTGGGTGAGTGAGTGTGTGTTCTTTGTAAGGCGCCCTGAGCTCGCGCGAGAGGGAGGGCGTCCTTTAAGTACCCATTTCATTATTATTATTATAACGAAGCGGTGACTTCAAGCCCACTAATTCAAAAGTCCACCAGCTCCCCTCCTCCTCCCTAATGCTCATTATAAATGCAAGTCACTCGCAGTGACTCGTCAGTAGGTAATAAGAACACTTTAATATTACATCCGCGAAACTGGAGCAGCGGAGGTCATACACCTAAAACTGACACGACCTCAGTATACGTACAAACACTACTACGTTTTTATTGACTGACCTACTGGGGTTGGTTTAAGTAGTGTCTGAGAAAACACGACAGGAATACTGAATGAAGGACTCCGCACTTTATAATCTCAACAGCACCTTGTTTTCGCTGAACCGCTGGCCGACTGACGTACGTACGTGACAGTGTTGGTTGTAAGACCGGGACGACGAAATTGTCGCCTAAACTTTACGAGAACCTGACTAAAACCATGTCGTGTTAAGGATCATTTCGTGTCATATGTATAACACAAACGGGGATCTACCCTCCTCAATTCAGACTGGGAAACTGTTGAAGGGGGGGGGGGGGATACTGAAACTTAGACCAGGGTGCAAAGACAACGCCTTACTTGGGGACTACGAGGGAAAATGGCCCACTTAACAAAACAAATTTTGACATTTTTTTTTAAAAAGGCATCTAGCAGCCTCTCCTGGCGCCCAAAAATAAAATACTGCCTTAATCGGTACTGACATGCAGGTCTTCAGCAATGAAGTTAGACTGTGCCATATGACATTACAGTACATGTGTCCATAATCTTTTTTCCTCTTCCTTTTCTCTGGCTGACAGATAGCGAGAGGAGATAAAGGCGAAGCTTGAAAGCGCCGTGTAACACCAGAGAAGTGCTGTAATAAACTCCATTCGGTTATAACTTTTCTACGCGCTCACGTGTTTTCTGTGAGTGAGGAGACAACGTGCAGTCCACAAGAACTCGCTACGTGAGGAAGTGTTCGCCTGTGCCGGTATGTCATCGTACTCCCTCGATAAGACGACGGGCTCTTCAACACATCTCCACACGTAACACTGAAAATGTGGCTTTATAGATACTTTGCCTTTATTTAGAAGCAGGTAAGAGGGCGCAATGAGGCATTGCATCATTGAGTTAAAAGGGTAGTTTCGCAAGTGATACTTAACTTTGTGTGACGAGTATATCTCACGCGCACTCAGCCCGAAAGGTCGTACCAGGTCGAGACAACCACGAAGGAGTTACGCGCCCATGCCCCCTACTGTTCCCTCCCTTGTTTGTACCGTTGTGCTCGGCCACCAAAGGGCAATAAACGCGGCCATGCACTACGTCCCCTTATGGCCCCTTGTTTTAGGGCAGAAATACGTCCCATGTTAACTGGTTTGTTTTGGAAATTATCCTATATTTTACATGCCTCTGGCGCGGGCAGGATCGGCATGTTTACAAGTGCCCGAATAGTACAGACAATATAGCCAGTGACTGAGTATCACGAACACTCAATTTTTCAAGTAGCCACTAGCTGGCGCGTCTAGTCAAGTCTTTTTGTATCAAGTTGTCCCAGAATTGAGAAATTCGCATTGCAACACGCGTGGAACATACACATGAAACATAAAAAAGCATGCAAACACTGAATACAATCATAATCACGTATAAAGAATGTATTTAACCCAAATCACACACTATATATGTTCGTAATGAGTTCTGAGGAGGGGGTGGAGGGGGGGGGGGGGGGGTGGGGGGGGACTGCCGCTTACAAACCTCTAAGGAATGAGCCGCGCCAAATGAATCAATGTTCCTACTGGCCATTGCGACCATTTTCGTGACTTTGCGGTTTCTAATAGTCGAGAAATATCACTTTTTTTTTGGATGAACGCTTCCATACCTTGTGCTACACGTCAGTCGATACGACCAGGGCCCGCATGTAAACGTCGGGGTTAGGGAGTTTAGCCCCGGGTTAGAGTCTAACCTCGAACTAAACTAGCTCTAGGCGGGTTAAATTTTCTGTTGTTTTTTGTTTTAAAGTGTGTGTGTGTGTGTGTGTGTGTGTGTGTGTGTGTGTGTGTGTGTGTGTGTGTGTGTGCGTGCCTGCGTGCGTGCGTGCGTGCGTGTGTGTGTGTGTGTGTGTGTGTGTGTGTGTGTGTGTGTGTGTGTGTGTGTGTAAACGAGTCTGCACTTGAATTTGACTTTGACTGTGGTACGGAGAAAGTGGTGGGTGTAGTGTGATGAGTAGGACAGCGCTGCTTCTTCCGTAGGACGGGAAATAACTCGTCCTAGTGTTTCCTGAACACTACCAGTTCGCAGCGTTATTGTCTCCCTTACATAAGCGACCTCCACAACTGACTCTCTCCTAGTAACAGGTTCCACTCTGCTTGCGGGAAAGGTAGGGGGGGGGGGGGTGAAGGAAAAAGGGGAGGGGGAACAACAAGAAGAAGAACAACAACAACAATAACAAAATCCCAAAACTACTGAACAGAATTCGATTCCAGTCTGCCTATGAACTGATTACAACTCAAAACAACAGCTAACTAAATACACACGAACGTGAAAATAATTGAACACAACACAACACAACACAACACAACACAACACAACACAACACAACACAACACAACACAACACAAACAAACATACAAACAAACAAACAAACCAAGACTGTTTCAGGTTAAATTTTCATTACTTGTCCCGTTTGAGTCATACCCGTAAATGGAGACTAGACCATAATACCTTCATACTATGTGTTGCCATCATGTCTTTCCATGCTGTGAGTTCTGCATTTTTCATCGGAGACCTTAAATAAGAATGGAATAACCATCAGCCGTCAGGAGCTGCCGTTGAAATGGACACCACCCGCTGGACCGTGATGTACGTGCTAAATACTCTGACCTCCACGCATGGCTGATGATTATGGTTTATGTTGTTGTTGTTGTTGTTTTAAACGTGCCAATTCCCAGATTACAAGGCTTTGCAAAATACAAAATAAAAAAATAATAATGTTGCACTTGAGAGTGCGCATACGCCCAAGACGGCTTAATTAAATTTTATA
The DNA here is from genome assembly GCA_018292915.2 of Batillaria attramentaria. Lineage (NCBI taxonomy): Eukaryota > Metazoa > Mollusca > Gastropoda > Batillariidae > Batillaria > Batillaria attramentaria. The sequence continues at coordinate 130,940 of JACVVK020000389.1, read as the reverse complement.
TTAAGTAGAGCTCTCAATACAACACAATACACTGAAATCTGCTGGCCGCCGCGGACTTGAATTGACACGGCCGAAAGCTAGGCCAATGATTGACAGCCGGCGATGCGAATCACGGACGCCTGGATTTCGTTTTGCGGTCAGCCTTCTGTTGGCTCAATGCCAGCCTGTAAGAGCCTGAAGTGGTACAATGCTAGACATCACTGTTGGCTTACGGTAAAAAGCCGTCCACGGCGCATACTTTTTTTTTTTTTTTTTAACTTTGCATGATGATTAGATGCTGTACAGGTCGATGACCGAAGGCTGGGTAGGGCGGTAGGGGTGGAGTTGGGGGGGTATGTTGGGGGGGAGGGGGGGTGAGCGGCGGGGGGAGGGGGAGGGGATGGGGTGAAGGTGAGAGAGAATAGGTGTACATGGAAGAGGTGTGTGTGTGTGTGTGTGTGTGTGTGTGTGTGTGTGTGTGTGTGTGTGTGTGTGTGTGTGTGTGTGTGTGTGTGCGCGCATCATGCATGATGATTAGATGAAGCACCTGTAGAGGTCGATGAGGGGGAGGAGGAGGGGGAATGGGAAGGGGGATGGGTGAAGGCGAGAAAGAATGGGCGCGCGTACATGGAAGAGTTGTGGTGTGTGTGTGTGTGTGTGTGTGTGTGTGTGTGTGTGTGTGTGTGTGTGTGTGTGTGTGTGTGTGTGTGTGTGTGTACCCGCGCGCGAGCAGCGTGCGCACGCATGTGCAATCAGTGGCGGCAGGAGAGGTATTTGAAATTGATCAGGATAAGTCCGTATTTGTCACGAGAGAGAGAGAGAGAGAGAGAGAGAGAGAGAGAGAGAGAGAGAGAGAGATGATGATGATGATGATGATGAAACGTTTTTTTTTTTTTTATTCAGGATAGAGCATTTAGGCGTTGTTGCCTGTTTTACATGCTGTCCTGCTATTCTACGTTAAAGGGTAAAATAGACAACATCAAAACAAGGCGGAAAAAAGGGGAAAAAGAAAAAAGACAAACAAAAGTATTAACTATCTAAAGGAAATGAAGAAGAGAAAAGTACACACGATAAACAAATCAAAACATACGTGGCATGTGTCGATGATATTGGCTGTATGCCAAGTAAGAACTTCAAAGTCGTCACTAACATTCAAAAACATGTATGTAACACATTTCTATCTATATGGTCAGATGAGCGTGTCGTGTAGAATTTGTTTGAAGTTAGTGAATTTGGAAACGTTTTGGATACTCAGTGGTATAGAGTTTCATATGGATGCCCCTGAGAAAGACGAGGCACTGGGAGCAGACTGTTCCTTGTGTTGTGTTGTTTATCATGTTTGAAATTAATCAGTTGATGAAGATATGTTGGGGCTTTGCAGTAAACAATTTTGTGCATCAGTAAGCATTTGTTAAATTCCAGATACTGTTTTAGAGGAAGAAGTTTGAGGAGTTTAAACTTTTGGTCGGTGCCATAATTACCCGAGTGTAAAAGAGAGAGAGAGAGAGAGAGAGAGAGAGAGAGAGAGAGAGAGAGAGAGAGAGAGAGAGAGAGAGAGAGAGTTGAACTGGATTACGGTCTACTGTCAGCATTGTGCGCACCACACAATGCGCCCGATCCCCGTCCCTTGTACCCGAGGACAAACTGTTTCCATTTATACCCACGTTCTAACAAAGACAGGGCAAAACTGGTTCTAACAACTTCAGTTCTGCCTCTACCCCTATGGTCAACTCCCAACATGGCTCTCGAATCTCAATAACCAAAACCAGCAGGAGTAATGTACACCGCATAGCCGCGTTAATTGTTTTTTTTTTTTTTTTGCACGTTTCCTTAATGTTCTGCTCGCTGCATTAAAGACGCCAAGTCTGAATTTCTAAAGGAGAAGTACAAGTAACGGAGATGGCTCAGCTAGTACAGCGTTGAACTTTCAATGAACCTCCAACATCAGTGTCTGCTGACTGCTGTCAGGTTTCCTTGGCAACCCGTGCCGCTGAAGGTGATGTGTCAAAAGTAAAGTACAACATCTGAACAAGACGTTTCCCCAATGCTTTTTAAGAGCAGTGATGCGTGGAATGCAGCCCGAGCTGTCACACAGTCCCAAACCACACGGATCTCCATAGCATCATCATGCTATCATCCTCATCCTGATCATCATGCACAATAAAAATTGCCCCAACTTCCGAGCCCTCCGTGGATTCCACCCACTACCAAGGAGGAACACCACTGGAGCCGGCAACGAGTTGTGGCGCGCGCGCGCGCGCGCACACACACACACACACACACACACACACACACACACACACACACACACACACACACACACACACACACAATGCTAAAATTGTTTTTCTGAAGTGGGGTGTTGCCCCGTTGGTCCACAGTAGTGCGCTATTGCCGCACAGTGGCCTAGGGTGCAGTCTTTGTTTGGAGCCGGGGTGGCCGAGCGTTGGACTTCTAATGTTCGGGTCGTGAGTTCGTATCCCGGCTCAGTGGGGCCAAATATTTGTGCTGGCTTTCTCATCGTTGCCCCGTCTTTTAATATCACTCGTATGTGGTGGAAAAGGACGTTAAACCCCCCAACACCCACCCACCCAACCACTTACCCGCAGTCTTTGTTTCCTTCAGCAAATTCCCAGCCTGATAATAATAATAATAATTTATTTATATAGCGCTGTAATCTACTTATAAGGCATTTCTAAGCGCTAAGAGTACAGGTAAAGGTACAGATAAAAGTCAAGGTTCAGGGCCAGGGCAACTACATGTATGGTACTTAATAAAGAGATGGAGAAAAACGGAGGCAGGTTAGACGGTGCTTTGAGATGAAAACAGGTAGGTTTTTAAGATTTGTTTTGAAGGTTTCGAGGGAGGTTGACTGGCGGAGCGAAAGAGGCAGATAATTCCAGGCTTTTGGACCAGTGTTGGAGACCAGCGTACGTAGGACAAGGCTGGAGAGCTAACAGAAGAAAGTATCTGAGACCGTTGTGGTGACTCTGGCCGGAGTGTATGTTGTTCTGGAAGTGTACCGCGTACTGAGCAGACGACTTTATTCAATTTTGGTCGTGGACTGAGGACTATAGCCAGACGGCGCTGATTGGTGGCTATTTTTAGAACCTTTGTCTGGTCCCAATCTGACAGTAGGCTCAAAGACAGACGTATTTCTCCCATACTTAGAAGCCACAAAGTCACAAAAACGATCGCAATGGCCAAATATCACAGTTTAGAACTTCGAGGGGGGGGGGGGGGGGGGGTGTTGCTTTTTTTTGTGTTTGTTTGTTGTTGTTGTTGTTTTGTTGATACTTTCGTTGATTTTCCTATGTTTCCTTTTGTTTTCCTATGCCCCCAGAGGGTTGGAAATAAACTTGATTTGACTTGAAAGCCGCAGTCTTCCATCTCAACGGCGTTACAAACCTAGAAGCTTTCAGGTAGACTATTTCGAGAGAACAGGGGGAGTTGGGGTGGCCGAATGGTAGAGCGTTGGACTTCTGATGCTCGGGTCGTGAGTTCGCATCCCGGCTGGGGCCAAATATTTGTGCTGGCTTTTTCATCGTTGCCCCGTCTTTGATATCACCCGTATGTGGTGGAAAAGGACGTTAACCCTCCCCCCCCCCACCCCAAACACCCACACCCACCTACCCTCGAGAGAACAGGGGGTAGAGCACTTACAAGCACAACCTTTCCAAAACAAAAGTTGTCCCCAGTGAACCCTAGAAATGTCGGAAGGTGAGTCTTTAAACGCCGCCGCGTGAACCCAGCTGCTACAATAATGCTGTCAATGGCTGAATTCAGCGGAGATTGTTTTGAATGCTTCACGCCATCACACCAGCCATTTTAATCAAAAGTTCTCTGGTCAGCGAAGATGTCCTTGCAACCGGGGTCACATAAAACCAGTTTGCCTGCACTGGAAGATGTTCAAAAACAGATCGAACTGTTTACTTTTCTCGCCTGTTTGTGTGCGTGTTGGATGAAACCGGCTCAGACCAGACGAGGAGAGCAGGTTCCGTGCAAGCGTAATGCCATAAAATGGGACTGAGCCGGTGAGGTACAGTGCTGTTTTGGCGACACTCTTTAGTGGCGGAGGTGCTAGCTTCTAGTGAGTTTTGATGGCGTGAGAAAGCGTGTTCCCCCCCCCCCCCTGCTTTTGTTTTCGTAGCTATAGGGCAAGGTGCATGCCAGGGCGTCAGTTGGAACAGGAGGCACACTGCCCGTCAAGCTGGAACTGGTTGAGAACAGGGCAGACAGGGGGCGGGCAAGTAGGCAAGTGCATGTGAGTGAAGAGGTTTTCCGACAGAAACTGAAAGCAGAGCTGGATCACTCCGGTGACGGCTGAGAGGAAAAGAGACATTGGATACTCCCCCCCCCCCCCCACGCACGCACACACACACACACACACACACACACACACACACACACACACACACACACACACACACACACACGCGCGCGCACGCACGCACGCACGCACGCACGCACGCACGCACGCACGCACGCACGCAGAGAACAAACACCCCCCCACCCCCATCCCCAAACACCCCCCCCCCCCAAAAACAAAACAAAACACAAAACAAAACAAAAACAAAAACCCACAAAAAAACAACAAAACAAAAACAACAACCAACAAACAAACAAACAAACAACAACAACAACAACAACAACAACAAACACCTCCTGTCAGGTGCATGCCCCGTCAATGGTCTGTGCATTGTAATTTGTGTTTCCTGATTGAAGCAATATTAGGGGTCGACTATGATGTCTGATGCTAATAGGGAATGTCTAGCCATTTTCCGCAATTGTGGTCGTCTTCAACCTGCAAGCAGGAACTGTGTCCATGTCTCTAAATTCGTCTAAAGTTTACTAGGTGCAGGCTGGCAGTGTAGGGTTAAAGACAAGTTCGAAGGTGTGCTAAAAGGTATGCTTCAGTTTGTCATTGCCACTTTTTATAACTTGACGGGTGGGTGGGTGGTTGGTTGGTTGGGTGTTTGGGGATTTCACGTCCTTTTCCACCGCATACGGGTGATATCAAAGACGGGGCGACGATGAAAAAGCGAGCACAAATATTTGGCTCCAGCCGGGATACGGTCCTTGAAGAAATGAGGCGGTTTTCCGGTCAACTCTGACCCGCCCTGACCCATTTACAGACTTGTGATATTATGGCCCGACATATCGAACAGTTTCAAGAGCACAGATTTGTCATATACAGCAAATCATGTACCCTTTTCCACCACGTATGGGTGATATCACAGTCGGGGCAACGAGAAAAAGGCCAGCACAAATATTTGGCCCCAGTCGGGATTCGAACTCACGACCCGAGCATTGAAAGTCCAACGCTCTACCATTCGGCTATCCCGGCTCCCCAGCACAAGCAGGAAAAGCAACAAACACGGAATATAAAAAAATAACAAACAAACAAACAAACTGTCCAGAGGTATCCGTTTCTCGCTAACTGGTCAACAATTTGGAGCGAATGTCGCCAAACTCAATTTATGAGCAGCCGAGTTTGGACGGAAGCGCTGTTTGGGCAAAAACTGAGTACAGCAATCACTTAACAGGAGGGCGCGAGATATGTCATCCTGCCTTCCCATTAATCATCAATATTACATAGGGAGGCTGCGATATCACCTGATGTTCACCTCATGATTTTAATGGCACGACCAATGATTCGCAGCTGTGCGGGAAAAAAAGAAAAGAAAAAAAAAAGAAAGGGGTATGCCGATGCGTATTTGGAATCAGGGATTTTGTGTAGTAGTGCCGCGCTAGGATGATGGAAATGTAGAAGTTGGGGGAGGGGGTGGGGGGTGGGGGGTTCCGAAGAGGATGGGGTTGGAGGGACTGAGGTGAACTAGGAAGTAAGGTAAATGTGGCATGAACGCAGTTGATATTACGACTTCAGGTATGGCTGGTTCTATCTCTGATCTATCTCTCTGTCTCTGTCTCTCTGTCTGTCTGTCTCTCTGTCTGTCTCTCTCTCTCTCTCTCTCTCCTCTCTCTCTCTCTCTCTCTCTCTCTCTCTCTCTGGTTTTGTTTCTTGTAGTTTAGTGCATAATTTTCTGTGTTGAATTTTTTTTCTTTTATATTTTGCTCCATTTGTCCTTAGTAGATAGTCTCTGTAGTATTAGCATCGGCAAGTTTGCAAACTGGCGAATTTCTGTCAAAACTTTTATCGTTGAAAAATAAAGTTTCATCATCATCATCATCATCATCATCATCATCATCTCCTCTCTCTCTCTCTCTCTCTCTCTCTCTCTCTCTCTCTGTGTTGCATACATGTTTTTGAATGTTAGTGACGACTTTGAAGTTCTTATCTGGCATAAAGCCAGTATCATCGGCACATGCCACGTAAGTTTTGATTTGTTTTTCATGTGTACTCTTCTCTCCTTCATTTCCTATGGATATCTGATACTTTCGTTTGTCTTTTCTCTCCCCCCCCCCCCTTCTTAGTTTTTTTCAATACCCTTTAATGTTGAATAGCAGGACAGTATGTAAGACAGGCAGCAGTGCCTAAATGCTCTATCCTGAACAACAACAACAACAAAATATCGTTTCATCATCATCATCACATCATCATCTCTCTCTCTCTCTCTCTCTCTCTCTCTCTCTCTCTCTCACACACACACACACACACACACACACACACACACACACACACACACACACACACACACACACACACGCACGCACGCACGCACGCACAGATGCTGCTCTACACAGTGCACCGGCTACCAGGTCGAGTATAGCCGCAACACTGTCAACGGCTGAAGCGCTTTTTTGCTTCAATCAGCTCAACGCACGCCTTTTTGTGGGTGTGTCTTGTGTCTAAATGGTGTGATGTTAGACAGCAGCAAAACAACTCAGAACGATGTGTGAGCCTAAAAATATTTTTTAAAAAAACCCAGCTTATAGCTGGTTATCGGATACCGTCTTATGTTAATTTGTTTTGTTTTTTTTCTCTCTCTCTCTTCCCACATTGAAACCCGTCGCTTCAAAGAGAAACTCCTGCCCGGAAACTTGATTATGGGTTTACAAAAACGAATGCAAAACGGAAAGCTGCCGGTTGCGGTGCAATGCTTGCTAATGAAACGCCTGCGCGCAATGAGTTTTAACGAGTTTGACGAGTCTATTTTTAGGGCAAACTCTTGTGATGTGTTTGCGTATATCATGATTATAGCACATGAGCCCCTCTTGAGGCCGCGAAAGAAAAAAAAATATCTCGGTTTCAGATTTTTGCGATTGAGGAGTACGCGAACAAGATTGGCAGAACTTTTTTGGTACATATTTCCTTTTTCCGTTCCCCCCCCCCCTCCCTCTCTCTTCTCCCGGTGTTTCTCCTACTTCCTCCCTTAAAGTCGACTAGATCATCATCAAGACCCTTGCAGCAAAGAAAATGGCGCCAGCAGCACTCAAGACTTCAATCCGTCTGACAGCTACCACTATCTGAACAGGGCCAACCAAGCCATCATCCCAAAATTGGCCACACGGACAGATGCCCCTGCGATACTACGCCCCCCCCCCCCCCAGTGACCAAGCAGTCAACACCTACTCCAAAACTCAGCGGTGCCCGCTCCATGATGTAACGAAGAGAGTAGCCGCATGGCCCGGCGGGGGTGGGGGGGGGGGGGGGCACTATACACTGAGGGCAAAACTCTACGGAGACCTGGCAACCCTGCAGAGGACTACTAACATTCATCAGAGGACTGCAACATTCATCAGTGGACTGTAACGTTCATTAGAGGACCATAACATTCACCAGAAGACTGTAACAATCATCAGAGGACGATAACATTCATCAGAGGACTGTAACATTCATCTGGGCCAGTATGTCAATAGTCGAGGTTAGGGCTTTTAGCCTCGGGTTAGAGTCTAACCTCGAACTAAACTAGCTCTAGGGTTAAATTTTCTGTTGCTTTTTTTTTTTTTTTTTTTTTTAAATGAGGAAGCGGGGCCCATTCCAGCAAGGTGCCTGAGCCGTTATAGAAGGATTTTTGTCTTTTCGTACTTCGCTTCCGTTTTTTTGTTTAATTTTGTTTTGGGGTTTCTTTTGTCCTAGTCTGGGTTAGGCCCGTAGCCGTAGGTTAAATTAACCTCGACTTTTACATACGGTCCCACAGCTACAGGGGTCACCACTAGTCCAGCGTAAGACGACGGGCGACGTAGAAGACGTCGACTGACTATGATGATTGTGGCAAATGGCAAAGACAGGGACGACAGGAATTGAGTCAGTTGATATATTTTCGCACTGATAGAAATGAAAGAAAGAAAGAAAAGAAGAAAGGAAAGAAAATATGAAGGAAGGAAGAAATGAAAGGAAGGAAGGAAGGAAGGAAGGAAGAAGAGAGAAAGAAGGAAAGAAAGAATAAATGCATGAAAAAAAGAAAATATGAAGGAAGGAAGGAAGGAAGGAAGGAAGGAAGGAAGGGAGGTAGGAAGGAAGGAAGGAAGGGAGGAAGGAAGGAAGGAAGGAAGGAAGAAGAGACTGAGAAGGAAAGAAAGAAAGAATGAAAGAAAGAGGTACATTGGAAGAAAACATCCCAAAACAAACCCATAACACACACACACACACACACACACACACACACACACACACACACACACACACACACACACACCCTATGCTTATCTATTACCACACAGGTGCCCTGCAGATATTCCCCCTAAACCATCATTACACGGCGGTATCTTGTCATCAGCAACATAACCTAATCAGTAACTCAGTCACAGTTCCTGGATAATGCGAGTGATGAACCCCAGTCGGTACCCCGCTGAACAAGGATCGGCCAACGCCTTGAAAGCATCTCCAAAGCGTACGGTACCACATGGAGTATAGACGCTAGACTCCGTAGTATTATCACTGACACTGTATGCGGAGTTTCAACTATTACTAATATTGCTACTTCTAAAACAACAACCAAACAAATTAGCCCAAGCAAACAAACAAAGAAAGCCAACCCCCAACAAACAAACAAACAAAACCAAAACAACAAACTAAACAAAAACCCAAACACAAGAAAAACAAACACAAAACAAACGAGCAAGCAAACAAAGTCCAAACAAACGAACAAACAAACAAACAAACAAATCAAACAAACAGCCGCCCCCCCCCCAAACAATTACCAACAAACTCCCCCCCCCCTCCATATAAACAAGAACAAGAACAACAACAAATCAACAACCCAATAAACAAAAATCCAATAGGAACAACAAACAAAACAAACAAACAAGAACAACAACCGTTCTCTGAATACTGACTGGTTAAACTGAAACTGTACACTTTGCCCACCCCTTCACACAAAAGCGAAAGCGGCGTCAGTAGCTGACATGACGCGAACGATGCGCGCGGCGGGCGAACCCGCCTCTGACCTGTGTATAAACGAGAGGACTAGTGCCACGGTTCGGCCAGTTCCGCTCGCCTTCATTGAGCACGTGCTAGTGACGGAACTTCACACGGAAAGGACACAGCTGGCGCTGCGCTGATCAGTCGTGCTTTCATAGACACCTGCGCTTCTTCAGTCTCGAGAAAGATCACTGCCCTAGTTGTATACGATCGGCTGATTAATCTTTATCGTCGTGGCGGTGTCTTCTTCGTCGTTGACAGACTTTCGTGCCGCGTCTGTTGCCGAGAAGGTATGTTTGTGACTGAATCAATGTGTGTGTGTGTGTGTGTGTGTGTGTGTGCTCTAGATGCGAGGTGACTGGGATAGTGCCACTTTCCAGCTTGCTCAGTCTAGCTAGTTCCGGCTCAGTGTGTGCGAATGGAGCGATCCACCACATAGAAACTGCCACCGTTTCCGTCTATGTTGTGGTCTTTAATATTGAAGAAATAATGCAATTTACAAACACTAACCTATGTTTGATTGGCATGCGGGCGTACAGATATGGATCAAGCACTGTATTATAGTTTTGTGTGTGTGTGTGTGTGTGTGTGTGTGTGTGTGTGTGTGTGTGTGTGTGTGTGTGTGTGTTTTTAGCCAGCTCTGTGCCAGTCTGACCCAGATAGAGACCTGTGATCTTATGACTCGATACGCCGAGCAGTTTTAATGACACAGATTTAACGCAACAGTCACTTTTCTTCAATGTTGCTGTGGTTTGAATTTTCACGATGACGAAAAAGGTTCAAGAGCTCAGAGTTTTTTGTTTGTTTGTTTTTTGCCCGTAACTAGCAAACTTAAAAAAAAAACAATTTCTCAATGTTATGCATAAATGGGTTGAGGGTGGGTGGGTACCGTGTTTAGGAGTTTAACGTCCTTTTCCACCACGTGTGGCTGACATCAAAGACGGGGCAACGATGAAAAAGCCAGCATAAGTATTTGGCCCCAACCGGGATTCGACCTCACGACCCACATTGGAGGGCCCACGCCTCTACCATTCGGCCACCCCGGCTCCCCCATAAAAGGGTTGAAAAACGTCACAATAAACATAACGTTTATGCTCACAGAACGTTCTCAGCTGTTGTGGTGACGTCTAGCATGACACCACTTAAGACAGCTGCACGGTGACAGCGTCTCAAATGCTTGCACTGAGCCTACAGACAGAATGGGATACAATTGTGCGGCTAACTCAAGGACTAGGCCCGTATGTAATAGTCGAGGTCAGGGCTTTTAGCCCCGGGTTAGAGTCTAACCTCGAACTAAACTAGCTCTAGGGTTACATTTTCTGTGGGTTTTTTTTGTTTTTTTTTTTGGTTTTAAATCACTGGAAGAGGGCCCATTCCGTCCAGGAAGGTGCCTGAGCCGTTATAGAAGGATTTTTGTCTTCCTTTCTTCGCTTCCTTTTTTAATTTAATTTTGCTTTTGGGTTTCTTTTGTCCTAGTCTGGGTTAGGCCCGTAGCCGTGGGTTAAATTAACCTCGACTTTTACATACGGGCCCTGAGCGACAGGTTCAGTTGTCAGCACGGTCCACCGCTGAACGGGAGAATTTGAATTTTCGACCGTTCGCGCAGAGTGTAGACGGCATTGTATCGGTTTAAGAGCTCTACTAATTGTTACGAAAGAGTTTTTTTTTTGTATGCCACTTTTATTTAGAAAGGTACAAAACAGAATCATCAAGGACATATTGTAGATTATCTCTGAATGATTAGGATTGAAATAAATAAATTTCATCATATCATGTTGCGATGCAGCAACAAATATTCTTGAAGTTATGACTTCCGTCCTTTGTGTGAAAGATTTCGACCAAAGGGTCGTAAGCTATCTCTAACCCGTTTTGTTTTAAAACAGGGTTGATTTCTATACTATCTTATGTGGAATATTGACGTACACTTTGACAATGCTTTTTCAAAACATGTTTTCGCTGGAACACTGCTAAGCGGGAAAGGATATGCCTCAGTATGCAGATATCCTTTCTGTGGTTGAACGTTACGTTTGATCAGTCATGACTGGATTATTACTGAAATAATCGTTACGAAAGAGTATTTCGAGCCTTGAGGCGCACTCACAAATAAAACTCTTCCAAAACACAACCTGGGCCCGTATGTAAAACTCGAGGTTAATTTAACCTACGGCTACGGACCTAACCCAGACTAGGACAAAAGAAACCCCCCAAAAAACAAAATTATATGAGAAAGGAGGCGAAGAAAGAAAGAAATAAATCCTTCTATAACGGCTTAGGAATCTTGCTGGAGTGGACCCGCTTCCTGATTTTTAAAAAAAATCGTGAAAAGGCGGCATGGAGAATGTGACTGCCCACTTCATCTCAAATCACCAAGCCCTTCAACGAGGTGGTGTAGGAGATTACACCCGTCCACACACACATCCACACACATGCACACGTCGCACAACTCCCGCCAACGAGGTGGTTTAGGAGATAGCCATGATCAGTTACACCCGCCCACACACACACACACACATCCACACACACACACACACGTCGCACAACTCCCGCCAAAAAGAACGCAGCAGCATAGTGTGCACGTAAGGTGTCTATGACGCAGATTTCGTTACGTCACTGTCTGCGCGAAAGTATGTCTTGTCTGGAGAAACGTCACAGTCTTGTTTTGTGTCACTGAAACTTGCTGCTGCGCGCAGCGAAATCTGCCCCATCCCATAACAGAAAATTTTACCCTAGAGCTAGTTTAGTTTGAGGTTAGACTCTAACTCGGGGCTAGAACCCCTAACCTCGACTTCTACATGCGGAGCCAGGTTTCTGTGAAGCCTATATAGTGAGCATGGAAATAACCGGCCGTTTAAGCAGGAACTCGTTCGTCTCTCATACGTCGTTGGCCGGCACCGACAGAAAATTGTTCCATGCCCTGCCCGCAATGGCCGTCTCCAATCAGTCCTGTGGCAATACTGAGACTGACCAACCACACGAACAAGTCGTTCTCCTAAGCTGACGTCGTTACGTGTGGTGCTGAATTTGGTATTATTGGTAAACTGATCCGACCGTCTCATCAGCGTGGTCGGGGGAAAGGAAAATGGGCCGTTCTAACCTGGGAGGGGATTGTTGGATTAAAGGGGGTGGGGGTGGAGGGGGGGGGGGGGGGTTTGGGGGTGGGGGGTGGGGGGTGGAGGGGGGTCTTTTTCCAGTCATGATGTGCATGGTTTGCCCCTCTGCCGAGGCTTCTCCCGTATCGAATGAAACCTTTAATTAAGGAGCGCATTTCACATTTCTGCATGCGTGTGTACACAAAACCAAGAGAGGCACTGCATCTGTCATCACCTGAACTTGATTCTATTTGACAAACAAACAAACACACAAACAAACAAACAACAACAACAACAACAACAAACAAATCAAACAAAGCAAAAACAAGAAACAGTCAGTTTCCTAGCCACCAGTGGATTCGACCCAATCACCTCAGAATCCACAGACCGGAAGATACAACCATTACGCCAAATCCCCTTTGTCAGAAATACGTCATTCTGTGACGGTAACACATTGCTGTCAGACCGTTCATCAGCAGCTATCTCTTCTTCATCAGCCGACAGCGAGACATGTGGATAAACCGTGAAAGCTTTTGCGCTGATTACCGAGGAAAAGAGTCCAATTTCGCGCACGACAGACACAGAAAGAAACACAGTAATCGCCGCTTGATAGCACAGCCGCTGTTCCCCTAATGGCGAAGACGAGAGTTTTGCCGTACTCTGATGTTCACAATAGCTTGACCTGTGTGAAACACTCTCCCGACATCAAGCAGAAGTATTTCTGATAGCCTCGCCAGTTGCAAGCAATCATGCCGTTCCTGATTGAACTCCTGCCGAAGCGACTAAGTAGCTCACAGTCGCACACACACACACAGTGCTTCGTCGATAATAGCTTTGACAAACGGCTACTCATTAGGCGAAATAGTGCATCTACGTGACCATGTTTGCCGTGGTAGTTAAGGAAAAACATGACATTTCATCCACTGGGAAGTCTTTATTTAAGCGATGGAAATAGTGTGACATTTACGTTTGTGATTTTGTGTAAGTCTGATCGGGGCAAACTTGACGTAAGTGCAATGTGCATGGCATGAAGAACAAATCTGTACT
>JACVVK020000389.1:85000-112500 GCA_018292915.2 Batillaria attramentaria | reverse complement strand
AGTGGCTTGATGTGGCTCCTACTGGTGTACAGTGGCTTGTTCTTTTTAACCAATCTTATCATATAGCGGGCAGCGGGGAGTGGGGGGGGGGGGGGGCATTGCACAGAGGTCGAGCACAGGTGAGACAAGCGGATTTGTGTGAACTGGCTGTCTGGCCTAAAGAGAAAGTAGACGCGCATTACTCCAGTGAGGTCTGAGCGGAAAGGAGACATTCAAGTTTTAAAAAAAAAAAAAATACTCCTGTCAGGTGCGTGCCTTCGAATGGTCTGTTCGTGGTAGTAATTGTTTCTAGACTGAAGCACCCGTATGTGGTGAAAAAGGACGATAAACTCCCAAACACCCACCCCCCTTCCTTCTAGACTGAAGCATTTTTAGGGGTGACTATTATGCCTGAGGCTAATAGGGAATATATATATAGGCATTTTGAGGCCCTGTGTATTCGTGTCCTTCGGCTAGCACACCCTAAGATTCATTTTTAAACTTGTCTAATCGAATCGCCTGGGTGGAGGGGGGGGGGCACGGTAACCAACTTTACCTTGCGGACTATGAGTTTTTGGAGAGCTCGCTGATGCCACAAGTTACATCACTGCTCGAAACAGATATGAACACTCGGAGAGTCGCCCAGCCAAACTCAGACCGCGGCTTTCGTCGTATTACTACAAGCAGTTCCTGCTGAGAGAATAACGACATCGTAAAAAAAAAGAAGATTAAAAAATGTACGGTTACTTTTAGCCAGCCAGCTCTCCTCTAAAGCACGTACGCTTGGATGTCGCAGTTCGGGGAAGCTACCAAGCGGACGAGGGCGTTTTAATACTGCATCAGTCAACAACCCTTTTTACATTGGTGGATGGATGGGTTCTCGCTGAGAGGTGGGATGGGAGGGGGTGGGGGTGGGGTGGAGGCGGGGGTAGGGGAGCGGATATGTGCGTGGTGGACAGGACGGTGAGAGAGAGAGAGAGAGAGAGAGAGTGTGTGTGTGTGTGTGTGTGTGTGTGTGTGTGTGTGTGTGTGTGCATGGGGAAAGGGAGGGGGAGGAGGAGTGATGAAGGGAGAGTGATGTTTCGTGGGCAGGTGTTCAACAACAACCCCACTTTGATGGAAAAGGTTTTGGATACGTCCTCGGTTTCGGTTCAATCGATTCTGTTACGCTCTTAATCTGGTTCGTCCTAGCGGGCGCAGCCGGCGATCAGGTTACAAGTGGCTCGTGAGTTGTGAGTTTGGGGTCGAAAGAAAACGTGCTCCAGAACAGAGAAGCACACGTGACGTATCTTACACCACCACGGTGGTGTGTGTGTGTGTGTGTGTGTGTGTGTGAAACAAACTGGACTGGCGTTTTTCCCGGTGCTGTCCCGCTCCACATCATTGCACCGTCAATCAGCAGGGCTCCCACGTCTTTTACTTTTAGCACCGCGGTTTTTTTCCTTTTTTTTCTTTCCGAATTCGAAACGCCATAGCACCAGATAAAAAAAAAAAACCGCTTTGGCTTTTCAGTTGTCGGTAAGAACGATTAAAAGGGTCCTTCAGCTCACCATATTTGAAAAAAATAAACGCAATTCTTAATTCCGAAATTTAAATAGCTGAGCTGACCCTTCGCACCACGTGATTGTAATGTGTTTATGTCCCAGTGTGTGAGAGAATGCGTGTGATTCACGTGAGCGTGAGTGTTGGGGGTTTAACGTCCTTTTCTACCACATAGGGTGATATCAAAGACGGGGCAACGATGAAAAAGCCAGCACAAATATTTTGCCCCAGCCGGGATCGAACTCACGACCCGAGCATTAGAAGTCCAACGCTCTACCATTCGACCACCCCCCCAAAAAAAAAAAAAAAACAACAACACAAAGAAACAAAAACCAACAACAAACAAACAAACAAACAAACAAAAAACAACAAAAAAAAAAACAAAAAAAAAAAACCGACTTGTACTAACAAATGAGTACAATCTAATCATGTTTATATATGCTCGTCTCAAATTAACGATTTTTAATGAAAGCAATCGTCGAAACAGTTAAAGCGGCATATAGACACGGACATAGCACGTCCATTTTGATTCACCCGTGTGCACCGCCGGGCAGTTCTGTTGGCATTATGCTCGTTGATGAAAACAGATAAGACGTGATAGTTGGTTGGCATGTCAGAGGACGGTTAACACCACAGTCGCCACAACTGCGTATTGCAACCTCTGCAGATACGGCAGTTCCATCCCTGTTCCGGGTCCGTCGCTTCTCTAGGTCCCTTCGACGACGCCCAAATCGGGCTAACCGAGACCGAGCCGAACTAAGTGATACCTGAGAAGAAAAAAAAAATACTCGGTGACAAGGAAAGTGGACAGTTGCGAACAACTTTGAGCTTCCCGTGTTATTTCACTGTGTGCACAGAAGCGGCGAAAACTGTCGCATTTACCAGCACAGTACATTTTCAGCCTGTTTAGAGATTATTGTCTGCATGAGTTGTCTGCTTGCCGCAACAAGCACGCATTTTTCGAATAATGCATGCATGCGGCGGGTCTGTGTATGCACGGGGGACAACTCATGCAGGCAATAACCTCGGCTCGGTCTCGGTTAGCTCGATTTGGGCGTCGTTGCAGGGTGTTTTGAGAAGAGACGGACCCGGAACAGGGATGCGGCAGTTCCAATAATGAAATCTTGTGATGGAAATGTTACAACTCCGTTGCACTTGGTAAAACGCGCACTTTTGAATACGTTTTGTTCAAAACAATGTCGTTTGCTTTGCTGTGCATCGTGATTATGCTCTGTGTTCTTTTGTCTCAGACAGGCCGGATGGAGAGTTGAAAAAAAAAACAAAAAAAACAACAACAACCAAAAAACCAACTGACATTCCTCGACTGAGCTACAGTTGCGCCAACGTGGACTTCGCGACTCCAAAACGCCGATGTCGCCTCTCTGAACGGACGAACACACGAAGGGTCAGGCACACGGACAGGAGCAAAACCAATAGTCCCCAGCCTGTCTCGGCAAGGGGGGCTATAATAATGGCAGATACTCAGGTCACAGAATTACATCGCTGTAGGCCGATTTTGCTCTGTGCGCTACTTCTCACGGCGGCTGTTGGTTGGTACGGGGTGTCTGCTTCAAATGGCATCGTGAATGGGTCAAGTAATAGTGTCCTGCAGATTCTGTGGCTGGCGCCGAAAGACCCCGTGATGGAAGGCGTGCGTCACGTGATCAGTGCGTCATCAAGCGTGGGCTCCCTGGCACTGGCCCTCGACAAGGTGCAGAGGGAGAACCTCGTTCCAGACCGCGTCATCAAGTAAGTGGAACAGTACCAACAAAACCTCGTTCAAAGCACACTTCAATACACTCCCCCCCCCATCTCTTTTATAGGTTATACCATTCACTCGTACGGCTTGCGTGTGTGTGTGTGTGTGTGTGTGTGTGTGTGTGTGTGTGTGTGTGTGTGTGTGTGCGTGCGTGCGTGCGTGCGTGTGCGCGCACGTTTGTAGTTCTCTGAACACCCCCCCCCCCCCCCCCGCCATAACAAAAACAACAATAACAAAAGAAAAGAAAAAAGAAAAAATAAACAAACGGACAAACGAACAAACAAACAACCTCAACAGCAAAAAACAAAATAACAAAACAACACCACCAACCCCCCCCCCCCCCCCACCTCCCCTTTCCGAAAAAAAAATCAACCTCAACACAAACGAAACAGAACAAAACAACAACAACAACAACAACAAAACCAAATACAAAACAACACAAAAACTAACCAAAAGCAAAACAAAAGCCAAAACTACCCCACCAAAACAAACAAACAAACAAAACCAAAAAACAACAAACAAACAAACAAAACAAAAACAAAACAAAAACACAAGCAAACACACAAACAAAACAACAACAACAGCAACAGCAACAACAACATAAACAACGATGACAACAAAGAGCTATGCAATTCCCATCTTAGTTCTTAGTCTTTTTCGTTTTTGCACGGAAACAGATCTTTAACAGAGGGTTAATATCCGCACACGTCCTCGGGTAGCTGCCTGTCAGCTTGGTCAATTATTACAAAGAGAAATAGCAAGAGGCAGATATCAAATTCAAGCGTTAAGATCGTGTCGATGAATAGAGGGCCATGCAGTCAAACAATACCATCTGCCCACACTCGGGAGCCAGGAAGATTTGCACCATCATGCCAGTATGAATGAAGACAGTCAAACAGATCAGGTTCTGATTCTGTCGTGACCCAGTTCATACAGCAACGAAGGAGGCAGTGAGCATCGCTGCTTTCCGGAAGCGACTGCAGATTCGTCTGTTCAGCGCATCGTTCCATTATAATTACCTGCGGTTTTTTTTTTCCCTTTGTCCTTTCAGAACCGTAAGCACTCAGTTAGGGCGGAGTTGTGCGCTGAATCATCATCATCATCATCATCATCATCGTCATCGTCATCGTCGTTGTCGTCGTCGTCATCATCATCATCATCATCATCACCACAACACCTATTATGGCCGTCCTATGTGTAGTTGCTCATAGCAATATGCTGTGATGGTGGGGGGATGGGGGGGTTAAGTTTATCGTCTGGGTTTTCAGTCCTGGCAGGGCCGAAGTTGTACAAGCTGCCCCGCAAGCCACCCGTCCCCTTCAAAAACAAACAAACAAACAAACAAACAAACAAACAAACAAACAAACAACAACACCCCCTAAAACAAACAAACAAACAAACAAACAAAACCCCCAAAATAAACAAACAAACAAACAAACAAAATCCTTCCAAAACACCAAATCACAACAACAACAACAACAACAACAACAAACCAACCCTAAAACAAAGCAAAGCAAAGCAAGCCCCCCCCCCCCCCCCCCCCCTGAAAAAGGAAAACAAAACAAAACCAAAAACAACAAAGAACAAACCAACAAATTAAAAGAAAAGAAAAAGAAACAAAAAACAAAAAACAAACAAAAAACCACCAAAACACCCAACCCCCCCCCCCAAAAAAAAAAAAAAAAAAAAAAAAAAAAACAAACAAAAAAAACCAAAGCAACAACAACAAAGAACAAACAAAAAAAATCCCAAACAAGCAGACAGAAAAACAAACAAGCAGACAAAAAAAAAAAGAAAAAAAAGAAGAAGATAAAAACAAAGACAAAAGACAAAACAGCCATCTTACCAACCACATGAAAGACGGACGAAGACAAGACGAAGGCAAAATCTCACACTGAAACTAATTTATCGATTCAGGGATGTGAAGAAGAAGAAGCAGATATTCTGGTTTCCAGAAAGCGACGTGAAGGCAATGCCAGCCCCTAATTAGATTGCAGTGTGGCAAGTCCCCAGCGGAATATCAGTCTTTCGCCTCAAAGTCTGGTTTCCAGTTCGACACAAAATAATTAGATCTAAAGTCGGAACCATTGAAGTTCTTCCCATTGCCGGGGCTGAGCTCGGAAGCTCTGGTCGCAAAATAATTCAATTACATGTACTTCGAAATCCTATTACAATGAACAATTCCGAAGACCTGGACGCAACTATTTGCACAGTTCCATCTCTCTCTCTCTCTCTCTCTCTCTCTCTCTCTCTCTCTCTTTTAGTGTTCCTAGATTAGCAGGACAGCTTGTAAGATAGGCAGACCATGCCTACAAGTCTTTATCCTGAAATAAACGTTTCAGTCAGTCAGTCAGTCAGTCAGTCAGTCAGTCTCTCTCTCAGAGAGAGAGAGAGAGAGAGAGAGAGAGTAGGTACCATACGTTTACATATATATGGAAATACTAGTTCAAGCATGCGGTAATTGTGTGTGTGTGTGTGAACTGTCATGTTCGAATTTTAAGTATGTTCAAGCATTTTTTGTTTGTTTATTCGTTTGGTTGTTTGTTTTTCAAAACGGCAAGTTTGAAAATTGGTCGCAAGACCAAAACTTCCACCGTTTTCAAATAAAGTTATTTCAATCTCTCTCTCTCTCTCTCTCTCTCTCTCTCTCTCTCTCTCTCTCTCTCATACTCTCTCTTCATTCCCTTCTTCTCCTCCTAGTGATACATATTCCATAAAAAACCGTCAGGTGACATTCACATGTTTTCTTTCTTCTTCTTCCGTGTATGGTCTTTTCGGGCAACAGATGTCTGTTCTGTTGTGTTCAGTTTATCGGCGCGCAGGTGGTTTGTCTTGAAGATGTTGTTCGGTCAGCTCAATCAAGAACAGGAAATGTAAAACCTCACCTGCGGTTATATACAGCGACTAAATACGGCCACGAACGAACCTGGAGCAAACAAGAATATCCTATGACTGACGAACCCGTTCCATGCCCAGCTAATTCCTGACAAATCTTTTACAAAAGATACATAATGCTTGATACTTTTGTCAGGGACTGAGCTATCGTATTCCATCAATAGTCGACTCCATTCGCCAAGCCGTGAGGCCAATTAAAACCTCGTCCCTTTCCTCTGCCGTGTATTGGCAAAAGTCACTACGTCCATGACGCCATTTTACTGGAAAATTAGTTAGTTATTTAGGGCTTAACGCCGCGGAAGCAACAAAGACTAATTCGCGGCTAATTTTACTGGAAAAGGGTTGATTGGAAGACGAAAGACATTGACGTATTTTTTCCTCAAATGACGTCAGTGGACTTACTGCTTTTTTTTTTTTCTCCATGTGTCAGTCATATATGTGCTTCCCTCGTTGTAGTGTCTGGCAGAAAGTTTACCAAACCGCGCCATGTGTAGTGCTCATTATGCCACGGGACGCGATTGGCTGAATTCTGGGGGCTCGGCTTTTTTTGATTCACGGGAGTGGGGTCGTTCATTGACATGGAGCCAGATCCTGATTGACAAGTGAGTGCAGCCAGTCACAGCGCACCAGTACTCAGACAAACACACACGTGTGGGATCGTCTGTCGGAGTATTCGAGGGTTCCCTGTCAGAATGTTCTATATCTCTCTTCTTTCTCTACTACTACTACTACTACTACTAATGAGTATTGTATAGACGCTTTACCCAGTTTCATGAATCGGCTCAAAGCGCCGCGAACTGAACCCAACACGCACGCTCACGTGAATCACACGCATTCTCTCACACACTGGACATAAACACATTACATTCACGTGGTGCGAAGGGTCAGCTCAGCTATTTAAATTTCGGAATTTAGAATTGCATTTTTTTTTTCAAATTTGTTGGGCTGAAGGACCCTTTTAATCGTTCTAACCGACAACAGAAAAGCCAAAGCGTTTTTTTTCCGGTGCACCGTGCTATGGCGTTTCGAAACACGCAGTGTGCTAAGGCGTGGGTACCCTGGTGATTGACGGTGCAAATCCAAATTTTATGGACTGAACATTTCCAAAGCAGGGGGGGAGGGGGGGGAGCAGCAAGCCGGAGTACCCGGAGAGAACCCCCGATGATCGGCCCGAATGAACGGTGTCACATACGGGAAGGAAAAATTCGTTGCCCCGAGTGGGACTCGAACCCCTGATCTCTCGCATTGGTGACGTCTGTTAACCACTAGACCACCGACCGCCCAATGTCTGTATCGATAGCAGGGAACTCTCGACTTGCTTGACAAAGGGTGGGTGGATTGGGTTGTTTGGGAGTTTAACGTTCTTTACCACCACATAAGGGTGATATCAAAGACGGGGCAACGCCGGAGAAACAGGCCAGCACAAATATTTGGCCCCAGCCGGGATTCGAACTCACGACCCGAGCATTGAAAGTCCAACGCTCTACCATTCGGCCATCCAGGCTCCCCTAGCTTGACAAAGCTGCGTTGTAGTGGCAAAACACAGTAAATCCATGACGTCATTTTATGAAAAAAGATTATTACGTCACTGTCTCTTATCTTGAAATGACCCCTTTTCCCATCAAATGACGTCTTGTGCTGGACTTAATGTGTTATGTCATTGAATGGCAGAAAGAAATCAGATGGGTTGCCATGGAGAATCAGAGGGCGTGGCTGTATGTTAATTGTATGCTCACAAGTCGTTCTGAGCTATTTTGGTAGTGTCAAACATTGTACCAGCGAACCCACCAACCAGCCAACCAACCAGCCAACCGACAAACTAACCAAACAAACAAAACTGAAGAAATAGCAGCTGGGAGTTCATCCAGTAGGTTTACATTCATCACAGTCTGGGTGATCATTTCTGCAGGCAACTTTCACTTCAGCTGTTTCGCTCTTTCTGCAACTGTAACAGCTAGTACAAAACAACAAAACAAACAAACAAAAAACAAAAAAAAAAACAACAACAACCGTGATTATATTTGCCACAAGAGCGTTTGCTAAAGTTCAACAGGTTTCTTAGTGTGCGTTTTTCTTTCTTTCTTTCTTTCTTTCTTCCTTTCTTTCTTCCTTTCTTTCTTTCCTTCTTTCTTTCTTTCTTTCTCTCTTTCTTCCTTTCTTTCTTTCTTTCTGTCTGTCTTAATTTCCGACGGGTCCAAGTCCGAGGATGGTCGTGTTGAGGCTGCTGCGGTCATGGATGGTTGTTGTTTTAATCGTCGTTTAATGGACAATAGTTCAGTGTACAGTGCCGACTTGCGAGCCATTTTACTCTCACTTCGGCACGTGTACCGTATATTTTATAAAATTTAGACACCGTGTCAGACTGCTTGTTGTGAGATATTGTTTAACTTTGAATGTTCCCTGTGAGTCTGTGTGTATGAAAGTGGTGTATGTAGTTATGATGTACGGCGCTTAGAGCCTGTTTTATTTCATGTATAGGCGCCTTATAAGTCGCCCTTATTATGATTATTATTATTTGTGCAATACAGTCTGTGATATAGTTTTACTCTCTGAGCCTTAGTCTCTGGAAAGAAATTAGTCTTTCGTTGGTTCTCCTTTAAACCACACAAATTCTTAATATACGTAATAAGCCGGACTTTTATGTTTTAAAGAACCTGGCAGAACGGGACCCGGTTTAGCAGCGAAATAGTCTTTGTTGCTTGCGCGGCGTTAAGCCCTAACTAACTAACTAACTAACTAACTAACTAACTAACTAACTAACTAACTAACTAACTAACTAACTAACTAACTAACTAACCAACCAACCAACCAACCAACCAACCAACCAACCAACCAACCAACCAACCAACTAACTAACTAACTAACTAACTAACTAACTAACTTTCTCAGTATCATTCACGTGGCATTTCCAGCAGAAGTTCTTTGCGTTACCGAGAGGGTGGGTGGGTGTTTGGGTGTTTAACGTCCTTTTCCCCCACATACGGGTGATATCAAAGACGGGGCAACGATGAAAAAGCCAGCACAAATATTTGGCCCCAGCCGGGATACGAACTCACTCACGACCCGAGCATTAGAAGTCCAACGCTCTACCATTCGGCCACCCCGGCTCCCCTGCGTTACCGAGAGACTCTATGATCTTCACTTCATCCACACTTCCTGACACTGACATTTAAAACGTTTAAAACAGCTCAGTAAGGTAAATGTTAACGAGTCTGTTGGCAAGACTGACTGTTTTAAACTGAAAATACGTAGGCTGTTAACTGCTAAAGCTGCTTGAAAGCAATTTTAATGTAACTTTTTTTTTGGCCAATGGTTGGTTTCTTTATAAAATCTTCACAGTTTACGTTGTAACTAGCTGAACCTTTTTTATAATGCAAAAGGGCGGTAACTTTACTGACTCTTGGCACAGCTACTTCCCCTTGACTTGAGACATTTGAGTTGACATTAGCGTATTGGACACTGTGGATGGATGGGTGTTTTAAATGTCAACATCTTTAGCCCAACTCGCGTGAGATTTCAAAGACGGATTCCACTTGAAAAAATGTCCTGTACAAATTTTAACGAACGGATTCGAACCAAGGACCTTCCTGTCTCGTGTAAGACGCACTATGCCAGTGTCAATGAATCTTCATTTTTCAAAGGTAGAAATTTTGGCACTTGTGCCAGTCTTTGATTAGCCGTTGCCAAACCTCGAAATAAAACAAGACAAAAGGAAAATAATATTGGAAAGACAGCAAATTGAACAAAACGTTCAAACTATTATACTAAAACCATATGAGCTACCAGGCTCCCCTGGAACATAACGGAAAGCAAAACAGGGACATAATTATTGATATTGTCTGACAATTCACGTTAGCAGCTGAACCTATATTACGAACGTCTGGATCTGTAGGAGTGCCTTGCTCAAGATTCCCAGAAAACCGAAGGATTTTCCATCCTCGAAATCAATATCAAGGGGAAAAGTTCATTTCAGGTTTCGTTTCAGAGACGCACGCTGCACAGACTCATTCAATTTTGTTGCTAATAAAATGAACAATACTATTATTAACTTAAAGATCTGATGTCTCGGCAAAAAGTGTGTTTATAGTGTGATTGTATGCGTTGTAGTCAGCTGTGTCATAGTCACACAGCTTTCAGCGTTCCAAAAAAACACAGTAAAATCCATGATATTGATTGCTGAGAGCTTTGTGCTCACGCCAGTGTCCTGTTGGATTCCGAAGGAGAAACGTCGCTATTTCAGGCTTGTCATGTGTACCACACACCACAACCACCAAGTCCCTTCGGGATATGTGTAGTTCGTTGTCCAAGGGCACGCTGACGTAAACGCAAGCTCAAGTCATTCTTTATTTGAGGTTCCGGAAGCGCTGAAACAGTTAATTACAATGCACGTTGAAAATCCTAGTTTATATCGGGTAAGGGGAGGGAGGGCGTGGGAGTGTGGGGGGATGGGTAGACACTAAACGTGGATGAAAATGAAAGTTTGCTCCACCTGGCGGAGGGGATGGGGAGCTGGGGGAGCAACCCGAGTTTTCATCATACGCGTGAGTGAGTGAATTTTTAGGGCTTAAACCCGTGCAAGCCACAAAGACTAATTCGCGGCTGAGTGTGCCTGCACTACATGAAAAAACAAAATTCACAAAAATGTAACGCTGGACAGCTGCTGCAAAGTGGCCAACGGGGCAGTGGTAATCTAGGATACGAAAATACATGTACTAAAAAAACAAAACAACAACAAAAAAAACCCGGCAGAGTTAACAAACTCGCAGTTTCCTGGGTTTGTATTTTTTTGCTTCTTAATGTGTGTGTGTGTGTGTGTGTGTGTGTGTGTGTGTGTGTGTGTGTGTGTGTGTGTGTGTGTGTGTGTGTGTGTTTAACATACCGTTTCTAACTTTTTTTTCCCTCAAACAGACCTTTATGCCCGACTTAGTCCAAAACTGCGCCGCAGGAATACAGCTAATTATGAAGCTTAAATCTTGAGAAGAAGATGCCAATAGACCAGGGCAATCTCTTTAATTTTCTGTTGGCCCATTTCTGCACATTACCGTTAAAAGAAGTTTATTGTCCCAGTTACCGAACAGACTTTGGCATTTTATTCTCAGCCGAAAAATTGGCTAGACGACATCAGGGGGTGCTAATAAGATATCGATTTTTCGCCATGTAAATCTTTTAGGATTCTTGGGGGGGGGGGGGGGGGGGGAGTTATATCCAGACTGACCTTAAGTTTCAGTGCGATATGATTATTTTAGCAGTTTTGAGGTAAAGACGCAAGCAGCTGAACAGAGAGAAAGAGACCTGTTTCTGTGTGGGACACGATTTTTGGGGCGGTCGGTGGTCTAGTGGTTAAGAGACTTGTCACCAGTGCGAGAGGTCAGGGGTTCGAGTCCCACTCGGGGCACAGAAGCTTCCTTCTCGTATGTGGCACCGTTCATTCGTCTGATCGTCGGGGGTTTTCTCCGGGTACTCCGGCTTCCTCCCCCTCTGCTTTGGAAATGTGCAGCCCACCAGATTTGAAAAATAAATGCAGTTCAAAAATTCCGAAATGTAAATAGCTGAGTTGATCGTCGACCCTTCGCACCATGTGATCGTAATGTGTTTATGTCCAGTGTGTGAGAGAATGCGTGTGATTCACGTGAGCGTGCGTGTTGAGTTCAGTTCGCGGCGCTTTGAGCCGATTCATGAAATTGGGTAAAGCGCCTATACAATACTCATTATTATTATTATTATTATTTTTAGCAACAGCACGAGGCCATGACACTTTTTTTTGCGTCTGTCTGTCTGTCTGTCTGTCTGCCTGTCTCTCTCTCTCTCTCTTTCTCTCTCTCTCTCTCTCTCTCTGTTCGAATATTTGTGCTGGCCTATTTCTCGTTGGCCCGTCATTGATATCACCCTTACGTGGTGATAAAGGACTGACGTGAAACTCCCAAACACCCACCCCACCCTACCCTCGTGTGTGTGTGTGTGTGTGTGTGTGTGTGTGTGTGTGTGTGTGTGTGTGTGTGTGTGTGTGTGTGTGTGTGTGTGTGTGTGTGTGTGTGTGCGCACGCTCGCGACGATGATAGTTGATTTTACTAGGACAGAACACGAGATGCGCAGACCCCCCCCCCCCCCCCAAAAAAAAAAAAAAAGGGCGAAAAAAAAAAGGGAAAGAAAAAAAAAAGGAAAAATACACACACACACACACACACACACACACACACACACACACACACACACACACACACACACACACACACACACCATACTGCGGTAACAAAATGAAGACGTGTTTCTACACACCGCACACTTTGACAGTGATACTCATCCACCGTGACGTCTGTGCCATTTCAGTGTGACGTGGATCGACTCTGCGTGCAGCGCCCGACGCAGTCTTGGCCGACTCGTGCAGTTCATGCGGGACATCTATCCTGACGTCATCATCGGCCCGCCGTGCACGGAAGGTTAGTTTCAATTTCAGTTTCAGTGATATCCAGAAACCCATCAGGGGCTACAGGTATATATGTATCCCCGCACCAAAGAGGCCCGTGCCACGTTGGACACACCGGTTCTCACTTGAACACCGATGTTAAACAACGCTGGACCCGGTTAGTACTTGGATGGGTGACCGTCTGGGTATAGGCCGGGTACTGCTGGCCCCGGTCCGGGCAGGAATTTGGTGTGAGATTTCTCCTCACTAAATCGAGTCAAAATCATGTGCAGACTCGCTTTCGGTGCCTGTTTCGGGCCCGTGTACACACGCATGCACGTACCATCAAGTGTGCGCTATAAAGATCCCAATTCCATCATTCGAAAAAGAGTAGGCCGAAATGGCCGGTCTTGTTGGAAACACAAACACACGGATGCAGGAAAAAAATAAAAAATAAAAGGGTGGCGCCGGTTCATGGCCTGCTCTTACCTGGGTACAGCGCGCGAAACACACATGTGCACATCACAGTCGTTGCGCTCGGTGTGTCTACTAATACAAAACTGAACACAGCGGTGCTCGGTGACAAACCGATTGAAGATGCACTGTCCGCCATGCACGGTTTGCACGCCGAGTGACGCAGCACAGCCAGTCAGAATCTGTTGTGGAAACCACAGTCACAGTTGTGGCTATTTGAAATAACGATGGGTGACCGTCTGGGTGTAGGCCGGGTGCTGCTGGTCCCGGTCCGGGCAGGAATTTGGTGTGAGATTTCTCCTCACTAAATCGAGTCAAAATCATGTGCAGACTCGCTTTCGGTGCCTGTTTCGGGCCCGTGTACACACGCATGCACGTACCATCAAGTGTGCGCTATAAAGATCCCAATTCCATCATTCGAAATGGCCGGTGGGTTGGAAACACAAACACACGGATGCAGGAAAAAAAATAAAAGGGTGGCGCCGGTTCATGGCCTGCTCTTACCTGGGCACAGCGCGCGAAACACACATGTGCACATCACAGTCGTTGCGCTCGGTGTGTCTACTGATACAAAACTGAACACAGCTGTGCTCGGTGACAAACCGATTGAAGATGCACTGTCCGCCATGCACGGTTTGCACGCCGAGTGACGCAGCACAGCCAGTCAGAATCTGTTGTGGAAACCACAGTCACAGTTGTGGCTATTTGAAATCCAGGTTGCTGTGAGGACGCCACAGCGGCGGACCCCCCCCCCCCCCCCAAATCAGAACTGTGTTACAATAATTGTGGACAGCACTGTGGCGCTCCGAGTGCCCAGTTAAGAGCCGGCTTAACCCCGACTTTTACAAGCGGGCCCTGTAACCCAAACAGCCCCCGAGCAACCCGGAACTAGCAGAGCGTGCCGTGCCCTAGCCCAGCAGACCAAACAGTTGCAAGCAGTTGCGCTAGGGTACGCCTAGTTCGGGTAACCCATGAGTGATCGGGGAAGTCACATCCTGGGTCAGGCATCCAAGCGGACAAACGTTTTGGTGGCTAAATCTTTTGCGTGGTGGCTAAGCATAGGAAAACGTCAGGCTAATGTAAGAACCATGGCAACGCACCTAGTCTGTACGATGGTGTTTACTAGCCGAGCTTGACTGAAGTTAGAATGGGATCCCCTATGGCGTACGGCGAACCTCAACTCGCAGTGTTAGCGTTGGCCATTTTCCACTGAGACACGCACGCACTGTAGCTCAGTTACAGGGGTAAAGTGTACAATTTCATGGAGCGTTATTCAGCGTCAGTTGTGTCCTATCATTATATAAATATTGGTCCAGCCACCACACAGATGGTGGAAAAGGACGTTAACTCTTTGACGACGGAGCGCAATTTCTGACACACGATTTCCTATAGGAAATCGTGTGTCAGAAATTGCGCTCCGTCGTCAAAGAGTTAAACTCCCCCAAACACCTGCCCACCCACCCACCACACAGATATTAACCTACGGTGTGTTGACTTTTTTCCTATAGTTGGATCCATGACCCTCCGTTACAAGAGAGGGACATCATGACTAGGGTTCGCCACGCTGGACTGAGGTCGAAAAGAGTGTGTGTGTGTGTGTGTGTGGGGGGGGTGGGTACTTTATTGCTCTGCAACGCATTATGGACTGAAGCCGACAAGTTTGGCACTACCGAACCAAGTTCGCAAAGTGGCGGTGGCACGCAAATTACGGAAGGCATTCGGGTCAGGTCAGGAAAAAACCCAAATCAGAAAAAAAAGAGCGACATCATGAAAACTGTTGAAATGACTCTCTCCTCAGATAAGATATTTTATTTGCACGTAAATGTTCATGCTGAGTCCGCACTTAGACGTAGCTTGCTGTAAATCCTTGCTCTATCGATCGAGTGAATTTGCACCTCCCGTAACGGTATACCCAGGGGACACGGAACGTTTTTCTGCGCTCCTCCCGGGAGAGCCAAGGGACATTACCGAACTGTGTGTTGTCAGAGTTACCCATCCTGATCGCCCAAAATGAGGCCGTCGACCTCTATTCCGTATCAGTGATTGCTTCCGTTGACCTGCTTTCTCCAACTCGATGTTTGGCACGCATGTACTCTTAGTGTGTCTTCACGTGTTTGGGGGGGGGGGGGATCTTTCCGGGAATATATGGTCAGGGGATGTTTGGGAGTTTAAAGGGTGGGTGGGGTGGGTGTTTGGGAGTTTCACGTCCTTTTCCACCACATACGGATGATATCAAAGACGGGGCAACAATGAAAAAGCCAGCACAAGGGAGGCCTGGAACGGGAATGCAATCTCCCTATCAGGCATGCGGTCGCAAGCCCAAGCCCAAAAAAGCACGCGTGGCGACCAGCAGTGTTTACTCATTGCACAACTCGACGTCCACGCCACTCAGAAAACCACTTTCCCGGCTTCACACTGTCTCTGCTGCACTTCTAACATCGAGATCAACATCCACACTGGTCATAACACAGCCCGAAACATTTCCACACCTGCTCCGTGCAATTTGAGGCGTGATTGAAAAAAAAAAAATCTTTTTCAGACCTCATTTATTTAGAATTTATTTAGAAACACATATCATTTTTCCAGTGTAAAATAAGGTCTTTGCTGACGCAAATGCCAGGCGGTCAGCTGTTTGTCTCGGGCTTGGCATTTAGTTGTCTTTGGGTGCAGCAGGCTTACCGTTCAACCTTTAAAATCCGAGAGGAGTGAACGACTTTAAATAGCGTCTATGTGCTCGGCGACTTTTGGCTTGAAAGATTAGCTTGCGGTGTGAGAGAGCCTTTGGAAACGCGGAGGAATGCGGCACTGACTTGATAGGATCTGATCATGATTTGTAAAAAAAATTTGCCAGCTACAACGCAACTGAGCCGCGTCAAAGCTGGACATTAAGTAGAACGCCTTTCCCTTCATCCCTCAGCTCTGTCTGTCTGTCTGTCTGCCTGCCTGCCTGTCTGCCTGTCTGTCTGTTTGTCTGTCTGTGTGTGTGTGTGTGTGTGTGTGTGTGTGTGTGTGTGTGTGTGTGTGTGTGTGTCTCTCTCTCTCTCTCTCTCTCTCTCTCTCTCAAGTGTGTGTGTGTGTGTGTGTGTGTGTGTGTGTGTGGTGTGTGTGTGTGTGTGTGTGTGTGGTGTGTGTGAGAGAGAGAGAGAGAGAGAGACGAGAGAGAGAGAGAGAGAGAGAGAGAGAGAGAGAAATTAAACGGAACAGAAGGCAGCGGCAAAATCATACGCAGTCAGTTAGTTAGGGCTTACGCCACGCAGTCAACAAAGACTATTTCCAGGCT
Organism: Batillaria attramentaria; assembly: GCA_018292915.2. Taxonomy (NCBI): domain Eukaryota; kingdom Metazoa; phylum Mollusca; class Gastropoda; family Batillariidae; genus Batillaria; species Batillaria attramentaria. The sequence continues at coordinate 96,168 of JACVVK020000389.1, read as the reverse complement.
ACAATCATGCGCATTGTAGACACAGTAATTATTCATCATTTCTGCTAGGGCTGGTAGAAGGAAGTAGCCCTGGTGGCGCAGGGGTATCGATTTGTCAAGTACGGTGGTTTGAAATCAATGAAGTGACGCACGCACTTCTATTTTCGCATGACTTCGCACTATATCCTGAGGTTTGTGAGAAATACAAATACAGGTGTCATTTAGTAGCTGCTCAGTCTTGCGTTAACGATTCGTACGTCTCCTTCACTAGTTTCAGCTGTAATTTTGGAATACCAGGGGCGGGGGGGGAGGGAAGGGGAGGGAAGGAGGTGCTGGGGGTGGGGGGGGGGGAGGGTGGGGGTGGGAGGACGGAGGGAATGTTGCGCACATGTGGTCTGCGTACTTTCACTTCATTAATGCTTGCAGACCTGTGTGGGAATTCGTAATTTTGTAACCCACTCTACCCCCCCCCCTCCTACCCCCCCCCCCCCCCCCCCGGGCATTTGTTTTTCAGTCAATTTCAGTTTCAGTCCCCTGATCAGACTTCAGCTCACATACGCTAAGAGGTTTCGTTCAGTAATTCTTCTACCATGTGGAATGTCTCGTTTTAATAACAGTTCACGATATTTTCTTCTGTGCAACACCACACCCATATGAAAAATACAAACAAAACACCCGTCAATTTTAAATTACGACTTAGTTTCCGAGCTGCCAAGCGGCGTCTGTCTTCACCTCCACGTCTGTCTGTCTGTGCGTCTCTGTCTCTGTCTGTCTCTTTTGGCGGGATATTACCGAGAGAGAAAGACATGATATACATAATTATGTCGGAATTTGTGAAATTGCCTAATTCATAAAACTGGCAGCGACTCTGCCTAATTTCATGAACTAGGCAGCTGACTGTCTTATTTATGCCATAGGCAGCGACTTTGCCGAAAATCATGAACTGACTAGGCAGCTCATTGCCTAAAGTGTGAAATGATTTTCAAATAAGCTGTAGGCGAAACTGCCCAGTTTATAATAATAATAATAATAATAATAATAATAATAATAATAATAATAATAGGGACGACTTATAAGGCGCCTATACATGAAATAAAACAGGCTCTAAGCGCCGTACATCATAAATACATACACCACTTTCATCCACGGACGCACAGGGAACATTCAAAGTTAAACAGTAACTCACAACAAGCACATTGACACGGTGTGGAAGGGCAGAGTAAATCAGTAATCAGTTTTAAATAAGTGGGTTATGAGGCAGCGTTTGAATTAAGCAAAAAATAGTTGCCTTGTGTGTGTGTTGTGTGTGTGTGTGTGTGTGTGTGTGTGTGTGTGTGAATTCAAAATAGGCTGCCGCAAATGATTTAAATATAATCTGCCTAAAATTCTGCTGCCTAATTCATGAAATAGGCAACTTTTCAAAATCATTTCACACTCAGACCAGTTTCACAATAATTATAAGCATGACAATGTTCAGCGTTGTGGTACATGTATATGTTAGATGCGTATAGTGAGCCTTTCAAGACAGCCAAGACTTCTTTTGGGGGACGGTCGGTGGTCTAGTGGTTAAGAGACTTGTCACCAATGCGAGAGGTCAGGGGTTCGAGTCCCACTCGGGGCGAAGGATTTTTCCTTCTCGTATGTGGCACCGTTCATTCGGGCCGATCGCCGGGGGTTCTCTCCGGGTACTCCGGCTTCCTCCCCCTCTGCTTTGGAAATGTTCAGTCCACCAAATTTGAGAAATGAGAATTTGAGAATTTCTAAATTCCGAAATTTAAATAGTTGAGCTGACCCTTCGCACCACACGTGTGTGTGTGTGTGTGTGTGTGTGTGTGTGTGTGTTTATGTCCAGTGTGAGAGAATGCGTGTGATTCACGTGAGCGTGCGTGTTGGGTTTAGTACGCGGCGCATTGAGCCGATTCATGATTGGAATTGGGTAAAGCGCCTATACAATATTATTATTATTATTATTATTTCTTGTGGAAAGTGCATTTCTTTCTTTCTTTCTTTAGCCATGATTCCGGTGTCAGACATCGCATCATTCTTCAACATCCCTGTGTTGGCTGGATATCCAACGAGCACCAGCTGGACAACAAGACAAGAACATCAACTCTGGTTCGAACTCTGCCCCCGCTGTCAACGCTAGGTAAGGAATTCGCTCCCTTCCTTCTCGTGCTTGCCACCAAAGGTTATCGTTCTCTATTGTCCTTACTTCTAGTGCAGTAGCGGAGATCACTTTGATCATATCCGTTGTTTGCTGGTAGATTTAGTTGGTAGCATTTTTGTTTATTCGTTCGTTCCTTCATTTTGTTTATCGCATTAATCATTGTTTGCTTATTCATATACTACGTGAAACCGCGAGGTTTAATTAAGTTTTAAGTTCTCTCTCTCTCTCTCCATGTGTGTGTGTGTTGTGTGTGTGTGTGTGTGTGGTGAGAGAGAGAGAGAGAGAGAGAGAGAGAGAGAGAGGAGAGAGAGAGATAGAGAGAGAGAGAGAGAGAGAGAGAGAACGAACGAATCTTTATTTTACCAACGGTTAAAAAAGGTGTTGGTCGTCAGACCAATTATCAACCTTGCCGTTGCTAATACTACACAAGAAATGTAAAAAAAAAAAAACCCAAAAAACACAACTTCAGTTGGAATGAAAATGAAAATGAAAAAGGCTTCAAGCACACACACACACACACACACACACACACACACACACACACACACACACACACACACACACACACACACACACACACACACACAGATGCGCACACCCGTATGCACGCATGCGCACACACACGCGCGCGCGCACACACACACGCACACACGCACACACACACACACACACACACACACACACACACACACACACACACACACACACACACACACACCTCTGTTACACTGACTAAGCTAGTTGCAAATCATACAAGGTGAAAGAAGATGTTACAGGCCCGTAGGGAAAAAAAGCCATACCGAATACAGCGTATTAAACTAAGGTAATTAGGGAGATTAATATGGTAGCAAGCAAAAAACACGCTTATGTCTTTTGGTGAACTAGACTAAAAAGGTGTCTGAAGAGGCTGCCCTTGAAAGAGAAGAGCGATGTTCTGTTTCTGATGTTGTCCGGAAGGGAATTCCAGATCATACTTCCAGAGTAACAAAAACTAGACAAACATGTCAATGCCTTAAACACATGCCCCGATCTGGAATGTTCAGATGTTGTTTCTGTGAAGAAACAATGCAGATATTCTGCGCTAAGTTGTTTAGACAGTTTGTACATGAACACACATTTGTTGTATTGAAGGTGCTGTTGAAGAAGAAGCATTTGTAGATGCTTAATTCTTTGGTCTGTCGAGAGGTTGGAGTTAGGCAGTAACAATTTTGCAACTGTCCGATGTAAGGAGTTCAGCCTCTTCAAGTGAACTTCACCTGAGCCATCCCACACTTTTGACGCATAATCTAAATGGGATTTGACATGTGCGTTATAGAATATTGTGCGCGTGGACATATCAGTGATAAAGCGTAATTTAAACAGCATGTAGAGATTTTTGGAGACTTTCTTGCATACATCATTAATGTGAGGCTGCCATTGCAGTGGGTGGTCTACCGTAACTCCTAACAAACGGTGCTGTGTTACCTGTTCGATGACAGTGTTGTTAAGGGACAAGCTGAGAGGTAGGGGGGCCGAGCTGACGTTTTTGTCGCGTTGTGACTACCATACATTTTGTTTTTGAGGGATTTAGAATCATTGAATTTAAGTCGCACCAGTCAGATACATCACTAAGGCTTTGCTGAAGTCGTGTGCTGACTACTGACACATCTTTATCGGGTGAGTGAATGGTTGCATCATCAGCAAGAGAGAGAGAGAGAGGGGGGGGGAGAGAGAGAGAGAGAGAGAGAGAGAGAGAGAGAGAGAGAGAGAGAGAGAGAGTTGATGATTTTTGTGGAATATGTATGTCTGTTGCGTAAAAGAGAGAGAGAGGTGTGTGTGTGTGTGTGTGTGTGTGTGTGTGTGTGTGTGTGTGTGTGTGTGTGTGTGTGTGTGTGTGTGTGTGTGTGTGTGTGTGTGTGTGTGTGTGTGACATATTGCCCTAACATCGTGTACAGCAGTTCTCGTAAATGCACAAAAGAAAGATGAAATACCAACACTAACTTATTTGTAATATAATATAATAGAGCACCCAAAACCTTTCGTTGCCTAGGTAACCTTTTGCTGGAGGTGTGCCAGCGGTACGACTGGCACACCGTCGCCATGATTTCTACATCCGGGCGACTGGCAGAGGGCATCGCTGAGTTCTTCAAGGACGTGCTGGACGGGAACACCAACTTCTCGCTCGTCCGCCATTTTAACAGAGTCAACGTGTCCGTCTCGGATGAACGGATCCGGGAGATGTACGCAGACATCAAACAGAAAGCAAGAGGTGAGTGAGAAACAGAGACGATCTCAGTCTGGATCTGTGTGGAAATAGACGGCTCCGCTCATGTTTGTCAAAAGGGCCCCCCCCCCCCCCCCCCCCCCCCCCCCCCCCCCCCCCCCCCCCCCCCTAGAATTCAGCCTGTCGCGTTCCAGGCCGTGGCATAATGAGCACAACACATGGCATGGTCTGGTAAATTTTTTTGCCAGACACTACAACGAGGGGGTGGGAGGGTGTTTCGGAGTTTAACGTCCTTTTCCACCACGTAACGGTGATATCAAAGAAGGGGCAACGAGAAAAAGGCCAGCACAAATATTTGGCCCCGGCCAGGACTACAACGAGCACAACACATGGCATATGGTCTGGTAAAACTTTTTGCCAGACACTACAACGAGGGGTGGGTGGGTGTTTGTGAGTTTAACGTCCTTTTCCACCACATAACGGTGATATCAAAGACGGGGCAGCGAGAAAAAAGGGCAGCATAAATATTTGGCGCCAACCGGGATTCGAACTCACGACCCGAGCACTGAAAGTCCAACGCTTTACCATTCGGCTATCCCGGCTCCCCCTACAACGAGGGAAGGACATGTAGTTTGATATGACTGACTGAAACATGGCTAGAAAGCAGTAAGTCCATCGACGTCATTTGAGGAAAAAGACGATTACGTCAATCTCTTTCATTTTAAAACCACCCCCTTTTCCCATACAATGACGTCATGGGCGTAGTGAGTATTGCCAATACACGTACGGCAGAGTAAAGGGGCGAGGCCGGCTTTGGCCTCGAAGCGTGTCGAGCGGAGTCGTCTATTGCTTAAAATGGGGTTTTCTACACTACACTACACTACACTACACTACACTACACTACACTACACTACACACTACACTACACTACACTACACTACACTACACTACACTACACTACACTACACTACACTACACTACAACTTTATTGTCTGCTTCTGCAGATATTTGCCTTTTTTTCCACAGCGCTTCAGGGCTTCATGTCCGTGGGAACTGTAATATATTATATAGGACACTTGTCCTGGCTGACCGTACAAAAATAGGACATTTGTCTTGAATATTGTCTATTGTCGAACAGAAATGATAGGACACATGCAATCAGACATTTTGAAAATGAATGACGAAAATCAACGGATTGACAGTTGCTGACACGGACGGGGGGGACTGTTTTATTTTATTTTATTTTGCTTTATTTTATTATGTTTTGTTCCGTTTTACAATATTTTATTCCGTTTTATTATGTTGTTTCCATAGTAATGGAAACAACATAATAGGACGGGCTAAAATTTCCACGTTCATAGGCAAGCATCTGTGGTACAAACGCACGTCACTGCCGATCTCCCGCAGAGACGATTATGCAAGTGTAACTCTGACAATGACGTAAGAAAACCTGCGTCATCGATGCTGGCATGTATGCTGTTCCGAACGCGTTTCTTCTCCTCACTGAGTGCCGTCTGTATGGATGTGTGTGTGTGTGTGTGTGTGTGTGTGTGTGTGTGTGGAATTGTGTCGGGCCCGTTTCTTCGAAGATACCTAACCGAATGGCTTCAAATTTGGGGTATCCAAATTTATCAAAATGTTACATTAGACGATTCAAGCGTGTGATGATTGCTTAAGTGATTTGGGAGTTATCGCCCTTTTGAGACAAGTTGGTTGTCTTTCGTGTACAGGCGTAATATTTATTTAAATCACTCAATTTTTTGGCAGTAGATAGCTTGAATACGGACTCTGAACAGAGTCACTACTAGAAAATGGTCGCTCTTATAGTTTTCATGTAAACCGAGCCTGAGTTGACATTGCATGTGAACCCAGTTCAGATGCCTATTTCTCCGAAAATACTGAACCGATCGATTTCAAATTTGGGGTTTCTAAATGAATCAAGATTGTTGAATAGAAGGCCCGATCCAGGTACGATTGCACACATGATTTGCGAGTTATCGCCCTTTTAAAAAAAATGGCTTTCTGGCGTTTAAAGGCGTAATATTTACCTAAACCACTCCAATTTTGGGACATAGATAGCATGAATACGGACTCTCAACTGAGTGAATTTTGGAGGTTGTCGCTTTTATACTTTTGGCGTAAGCCGTACCTGATGAAAGTGCTGGTGAACACACTTTAGATCTCAAAATCGCTCCTACTATACATAGATAATGAGCCTGGGGTGCCATAAAAAATATACAAAAAAATTAGAAAAATTCACTGCAGCCGTTGTCGTCAGTTGACTCGAAAATTTGTACTCGAAGCACATTTCCTTTACACAAGCCACACGCCTCACAAACATCGCAGAAAAGGCACACGCGCACTGACGCAAAACTGTATCAGCGTCAGTTTGCCGACGTCATGTTTGATTGACGTGGGGGTGTGTCGTCACTTTTCGGAAGTTCTCTATTTGTAGACGGGGAAAGTGGGAGTTTCATTGATGTAGTGAGCTTTGTTTTTCCCACTGACTCTCACTCAATAGCATAGTAGAGTGAGAGAACACCACATAGGTCTCAATGGAGCACATGCACAAACGCGGCTCGCGCAAGTCTGCGTGCGTGCGTGCGTGCGTGCGCGCGTATGTCTGTGTGTGTCTGTGTGCGCGCGCGCGCAGCAGACATAACACATAGTGAAAAAACGTTCGCCGCGCAGACTTGTCTGTTAAACACATTGAGCCGGTATAAATTCGATCTTTACACTGCGCAGCAGCAACACTTCAATTTTCATGGGGCTGCTTTCATTGCAAGAATTGTATCCGAGTCAAAGTTATTACGTCAAATGTATTATGCGTCATCCCAATGAGGAAAACGTCATAGATTTCAAAGAAAACAACTTGACGTCTCTCTTCCAAAACCAAGATTGGTCTGACAAGTCCGGTCAGTTGTTTCCATTCAGAGAGAGAGAGAGAGAGAGTGTAGTGTGTGTGTGTGTGTGTGTGTGTGTGTGTGTGTGTGTGTGTGTGTGTGTGTGTGTGTGTGTCCTCCCGAATACATGGCATTACAAAAGAACGACCGTGACGACAGCAGGTGATTAAATGGAAACAACATATTGGGCTGGTCAGTGGCCATCTTGTTATATTTAATTTCGTTTTATTGTATTTCGTTTTATTATATTTAATTTCGTTTTATTATATTTGATTTCGTTTTATTATATTTCGTTGTATTATATTTCGTTTTATTATATTTCGTTTTATTATTTTTAATTTCGTTTTATTATATTTCGTTTTATTATATTTAATTTCGTTTTATTATATTTAATTTCGTTTTATTATATTTCGTTTTATTATATTTAATTTCGTTTTATTATATTTCGTTGTATTATATTTCGTTTTATTATATTTAATTTCGTTTTATTATATTTGATTTCGTTGTATTATATTTCGTTTTATTATTTTTAATTTCGTTTTATTATTTATAATTTCGTTTTATTAGAGTTCGTTTTATTATATTTGATTTCGTTTTATTATATTTCGTTTTATTATATTTAATTTCGATTTATTATATTTAATTTCGTTGTAATATGTTTCGTTTTATTATTTTTAATTTCGTTTTATTATATTTAATTTCGTTGTAATATGTTTCGTTTTATTATTTTTAATTTCGTTTTATTATATTTAATTTCGTTCTATTATATTTTATTTCGTTTTATTATATTTTATTTCGTTATTATTATTTATCTTACTTTGTTTTATTTCATTGCTTCAGTGATTTTTCTCATCATACCTGACGACCAGCTGCGGCGTTACCTACTTGCTGCGCATGACATGGGCATGACGTCAGGCGACTTCCAGTTCCTGTTCTCGCGGCAGATGATAGCTGGCGAGAGTTTAGTCGACACGTTGAGAGGTGACGGGATATGGAGGAGAGACGACGGGAGGGACCAGGAGGCGAAACAAGCGTACAAGAACCTCCTTTATGTGCGTAGTACCTTCTGCCTGTTTCTTCCTGCTCTGTGGTTGCAGACAGGGAGTTGCAGATTGTGTGTGTGTGTGTGTGTGTGTGTGTGTGTGTGTGTGTGTGTGTGTGTGTGTGTGTGTGTGTGTGTGTGTGTGTGTGTGTGTGTGTGTGTGTGTGTGTGTGAGAGAGAGAGAGAGAGAGAGAGAGAGAGAGAGAGAGAGAGAGAGAGAGAGTTTAACGTCCTGTTCCACTACGTAAGTGTGATATCAAAGACGGGGCAACGAGAAAAAGGCCAGCACAAATATTTGGCCCCAGCCAGGATTCGAACTCACGATTCGAGCATTGAGAGTCCAACGCTGTATCCCGGCTCCCCCCCCCCCCCCCCCCCCCCTGTGTGTGTGTGTGTGTGTGTGTGTGTGTGTGTGTGTGTGTGTGTGTGTGTGTGAGAGAGAGAGAGAGAGAGAGAGAGAGAGTACATGCGTTTGTGCGTGTGCGTGCGTGTGCCGTGTTATTCTACAATTTACCCTGCAATACACCAGTCACGCTCTAGTATTTTCTATTTTGTAGCCTATAACTATATCGAGTAAACGTCCCTGTTCAAAGCCAAAGATACCGACTTGATGGGAACATAGGAAACCACTTGCACCAGCAGCTGTTTTTAGAGAAACACATTGGTGCTAATAATGACATCGTAAGATTCAGATGAACCCTTTGCAGGTAACGTGAAGTTTTAAGCAGCTATAATCTTCACTCCAGGTGCTTAGTTGAAACATACAGGGGAGAGGGGAAGTATCCACATGACACGACTATTGGCATAATAATTATACTCAGATTCTGATGGACAAGTCGGTGCAGCCAATCACAGAGCGCCGATACTCTAACAGGCAAATTCCACGTGTGGGATTCTCTGTCGGAGTATTCGAGGGTTCCTTGCCAGAATGTCCTATCCCTCTTCCAGGGGCGGTCGGTGGTCTAGTGGTTAAGCGACTTGTCGCCAGTGCGAGAGCTCAGGGGTTCGAGTCCCACTCGGGGTAAAGAATGTTTCCTTCTCGTATGTGGCACCGTTCATTCGGACCGATCGTCGGGGTTTCTCTCCGGGTACTCCGGCTTCCTCCCCCCCCCCCCTCTGCTTTGGAAATGTTCAGCCCACCAAATTTGAAAAATAAATGCAATTCTAAATTCCGAAATTTAAATAGCTGAGCTGACCCTTCGCACCCACGTGATTGTAATGTTTATGTCCAGTGTGAGAGAATGCGTATGATTCACGTGAGCGTGCGTGTTGGCTTCAGTTCGCGGCACTTTGAGCCGATTCATGAAATTGGGTAAAGCGCCTTTACAATACTCATTATTATTATTTCTATCTGTATCGATAGCAGGGAACTCTCGATTTGCTTGACGAAGCCGGCTGCCGTAAAATGACAAAACACAGTAAATTCATGACGTCATTTTGGGGACAAAAGACTATGACGTCAATATGTTTCATCCTGAAGATCACCCTTTTTTTCCCCAGTGAATGACGTCATGGACTTACAGCGTTGTGCATTATTGCATGGCAGACGGAAATCAGACTGGTTGCTATGGAGAATCATAGGGCGTGGCTACGGGCCTGTGCCCTGTCCCTTTGGAGAGAAAAGAAATAGTGGCGACGCAATGAAACAAAATTGGAAACTCAAACAGGCCTCATTTTACCTCTCTGTGTGTGTTTGCAGTTCACATTTTCGTATATCATGGAATGGGGTATTGACCACATCGAAGCAGAAAACGTGTCTAACAAAATATTTGGCGGAAACCAACACATTCCGCCCTTCTCCACGGTGAGTGTTTCCGGGTCGTAAGTGCAGCTATCTTGTAATATTCAGATCATTTATACTATATAAACAAAGTTTTGCATTTTATGAATTCCAGGCCAGGGCCCGTATGTAGTCGTCGAGGTTAGGGCTTTTAGCCCTGGGTCAGAGTCTAAACTCGAACTAAACTAGCTCTAGGGTTAAATTTTCTGTTGTTTTTTTGTTTTAAATCAAGAAGCGGGCCCATTCCAGCAAGGTTCCTAAGCTGTTATCGAGGGATTTTTTCTTCCTTTCTTCGCTTCCTTTTGTATTTAATTTTGCTTTTGGGTTTCTTTTGTCATAGTCTGGGTTAGGCCCGTAGCCGTGGGTTAAATTAACCTCGACTTTTACGTACGGGCCATGGTCAGTAGCAACAGTGTAACAGGGCGCTTGCCGTTTACCCGCTGTGCTATAGGGAATCGCCTAAATTTAAGCCGAGACAAACTTAAATCGACTGGCGGGCCAACCTGTATGTGGGCTGTTTTTGCTAGCGCTTTGCGGCGCAGTCGGCTCAAGGTGTGTCGGTATGAAAGATTTTAAAGGTATCTGAAAAAACAACAGAGATTCAAAATATTATCTTGGATGACTTCTTGGGCTGATGCACCAGTCCTAGCTGAATTAATTATACCGGCACAGGAAAGACGTTTGAACGTCAAAAAGAAACAATAACTTCCAGGCGCGTAGGAAGATCCTGAGAGGAAGGGGGGCCCACTAAGTCGGGTGAGCCATACGGCCGGGGTGAAGAAGGGGGGGGGAGGAGATGTGTGTGTGTGTGTGTGTGTGTGTGTGTGTGTGTGTGTGTGTGTGTGTGTGTGTGTGTGTGTGTGTGTGTGTGTGTGTGTGTGTGTTGACTGCCAAGGATTGTGTCCTGCGGGGACAGCAGAGCAGGGGGGCCCCACCGCTGGTGGGCCCCCTCTCCTCTTATCAAAAGCAAGGGGGGCCCAAAGATATTCGGGCCCCCCTTCCAAAAATCGAACGGGGGCCTGGGCCCCCAGGGCCCCCGTGGTTCCTACGCCCCTGACTTCTTGTGTCACTTTTGTTTTGACAGCCGCTATTCA
>JACVVK020000389.1:77500-80000 GCA_018292915.2 Batillaria attramentaria | reverse complement strand
AGTTCGTATCCCGGGCTGGGGCCAAATATTTGTGCTGGCTTTTTTTAATCGTTGCCCCGTCTTTGATATCACCCGTATCTGGTGGAAAAGGACGTTAAACCCCCCCCCAAACACCCACCCACCCCACCCGCAATAATACCGTCATTGTTAGCTTGCCGAGGGTTTTTTCTGACAAGAGATGAACAGTAGAACGGGTGAGTGGGTGTTCAACAGTTTAACGTCCTTTTCCCACCACGCACGGGCGATATCAAAGTCAGGACGGGGCAACGAGAAAAAAGGCCAGCACAAAATTAATAATTATGTGGCCCAAGCCGGGATTCGAACTCGCGACGCGAGCATTGAAAGTCCCGATTATAGAATGAGTAGTCTAACCTTGCTACTTACATACCGGCCCGGACAATTCAGTGTCAGCCGCGTGGCGGCTTGTACATGTACCACAGTGCGGTCGCACACTTTGTGCATGGATGGATGGATGTTTGGGGGTTTAACGTCCTTTGCCACCACATACGGGTGATATCAAAGACGGGGCAACGATGAAAAAGCCAGCACAAATATTTGGCCCTAGCTGGGATACGAACTCACGACCCGAGCATGAGAAGTCCAACGCTCTACCATTCGGCCACCCCGGCTGCCCCACACTTTGTGCAGCGCAGGTCATAACTGGACACATTTGCATAGTGCTTCCGTTCACAAAGTGTACTGTGGCTTGGTGTATTACTGTGCTTTGACATATTCAGGTATCACACGATGTGACAAAAACGTATATTGAAATTATAGCCATGACAGTTTGAAGCTTTCTAGATTTTTTTCTCTCAGATAATAGCACAAAAATGGATATAACCATCATTTAAAACAATTTAAAACAAATTATGAAACGACATTGAAAGTGGCCGTAGCTGATTATGCGAAGCATATCCACAGAGTTCACAACGTAGAATATGATGAGTATATATATATATATATATATATATATATATATATATATATATATATATATATATATAATTTATATATATATATATATGATCCTATTACTATTATAATTCTTAAAGAATTAAGGATGCACTGAAGCTTTTTCTGGATATTTTGCATGGTGTTACGTATCAAAAAATCTAAAATCTAATTACTGACTGGAACAACAACAACAACAACAACAACCTTCAATATTACGGCGCTTAATGCTAAACCTAGAGTGTACCGTTGCCTTTTCTGCTGATTTTGCCAACTGCGCAGAGTCGCTGTGCATCGACCCGTCATGAAATATTCCCTTTCAAAGCAATGTGCATTCTGAACTCGTATTGTCTGCTGGTAGGAATTGATTTCATTTCATTGACAATAAGCAATTCTTCCGTTTGGACATGCTTGCGTTTGTTCCGTTTATCGATCGCAACCTGAGCAGAATCAACACACACACACACACACACACACACACACACACACACACACACACACACACACACACACACACACACACACACACACACACAGACAGACAGACAGACAGACAGACAGACAGTCAGACAGACAGACAGACAGACAGACAGACAGACAGACACACACACACACACACACACACACACACACACACACACACATACACACACAGACACAGACACACACAGACACACACACACACACACACACACACACACACACACACAGACAGACAGACAGACAGACACACACACACACACACACACACACACACACACACACACACACACACACACGCGGCAAGCACTCCGTGGCATTTGTATGGTGAATGCATGTGAATGCTAGTGCTGACAGTTTCAGAGTTATTTAAGCTTGCAGTTGTATTGTTTTGCCTTCGACAGTTTCCGGCTGTGCTACAATCAACTTTCTTCCATCGAGTTCTCGCCAGTCGATCGACCCACACAAAGACAGAGGAAATGAAAATACATGTTATCAGTTTTATTTACCTTCTTCCTTTGTTACTTACTGCTGTGAAATAGTGAAATGTGAAATATGAAATAATGTATACTCCCTCCTCCTCCCCTCCTCCAACCCCCCACCCTCCCCCTTCCTTCAAAAAGAAAGAAAGTAAAAAAAAAAGAAGAAGCAAAACAAAAACCAATAAAAACAAAACAAAAGAAAACAACAAAGAACCCTGTCAAACAACATAAAGCACAACAACAACAACCTTTCTTCCTAAATAACCCCAAAACAAACACCTAAAACAAAAACAAAAAAACCCAAAACAAAACAAACATAAATCAACAACAACAAGAAACAAAACAAAACAAAAAACAACAATAACGAAGAAAACAAACAACAACAAAACTAAAATAAAACGAAAACACAACATCATCAATACACACAACAAACGAACAAACTGAGAGCGCGGAGCGACGTACGCTAGTGTCGGGTCATAAAGTTCAGTATGCACGGGTATAGAATTATGTGTGGCATTCATTTTCTGTTTCAGATAACACTGCCGAAATTGCTGCCCCGACGGTGGTGGTCACAATCATGCTGGCTG
>JACVVK020000389.1:55000-70000 GCA_018292915.2 Batillaria attramentaria | reverse complement strand
ACACACACACACACACACACACACACACACACACACACACATCATCCCTTTCGAAAAATTCGTTTTATTTCTCTGTTGGGGCGGCACGTCGCCGATTTGCGTCCCGTTTGGGTGAAGCGCGATGCCGGGTTGTTTCCCTTACCGGAAGTGCAGCGCCACCCATCTATCCCATTTTTCCTCACTTTTTCTTTTTCTCTCCGTAATACCCAAATCTGGTACTGCTGTAGCTGTTCAACTGAGACGGACAGGGACCAAAGGGGAGTCAGTAACTACGCGCCACGAAGTGAAGTGTTCACGTCTGTTATATGCCGCTGTTGTGTTTCCAGAAAAGTGGCGGACGATTTGAAACGAGGGGACCACGTGCAGGCGGAAGCGTTCACGTCTGTCACAATCTACTTCTCGGATATTGTCGGATTCACAGGGATCGCAGGCGAAAGCACGCCGATGCAGGTACTGTTTATGTGGATGGGTGGGTGGGTGTTTATGAGTTTTAAGTCCTTTTCCACCACAGAAGAGTGACTTCAAAGACGGTGCAACGAGAAAAAAAAGCCGGAACGAAAATCGTAGTCGGGAAAGCTGCAACAGGCGAATAAATCATTGTCACTGAATCAATTCAAAGGATGCCATTTTTCTTCCTGTTTTCAGATTGTGGAGTTTCTGAACAGCCTTTACACAGTCTTTGACACTATCATTCAGGAGTTCGACGTCTACAAGGTCAGTATGGCGTAGCTTAGCGTGGACATGTTTGTCAGAAGTACCATACACTGCACAACAATTTACTTTTAAACTGATAATTTTTGTTCAGTTAAACTCTTTGCCTTGCACCAGTACTGGGTGGGTGGGTGGGTGTTTGGGTGTTTAACGTCCTTTTCCACCACATAGGGTGATATCAAAGACGGGGCAACGATGAAAAAGCCAGCACAAATATTTAGCCCCAGCCGGGATCGAACTCACAACCCGAGCATTAGAAGTCCAACGCTCTACCATTCGACCACCCCGGCTCCCCTGCACCAGTACTGGGCGTTAACAGCATTCATCATTTAGGTTTTCTGGGTCTTACCTGAAAACATCATAGTATACTCATAGTATAGGCTACAAAGAAAGACAACAACAACAACAACAACAACAATCCCCAGATCACGGTCTCCTCCGATTTTGTTTCGCACTTTCTAATAATAATAATAATAATTTTTTTTTTTTTATAGGCGCTTTACCCAATTTTATGAATCGGCTCAAGCGCCGCGAACTGAACCCAACACCGCCCTCTCAAGTGAATCACACGCATTCTCTCTCACACACTGGACATAAACACATTACAGTCAAGTGGTGCGAAGGGTCAGCTCAGCTGTTTAGATTTCGGAATTCAGAATTGCATTTATTTTTCAAATCTGATGGGCGGAACATTTCCAAAGCAGACATTTCTACTCACATTTCTACTAGCCAAAAAAACCGTTCAGTTTGGTAAAACAAAACAAAATAAAAGAAAAGAAAAGAAAAGAAAAGAAAACAAAACAAAACCAAATAAACAAACAAACAAAAACCCCAAAGCAAGATACAGTTTTAGTCTCAATGCGTATACCAGGCGTACATCATTGTGTGGAAAACTTTTCATCGCGTGTGGTTAGTCTGTGCATCATAATCAGTCACGTGGGTCACCATATAGCACCCGAAACCATTGTGGTGACTCTGGTCGGCGTATAATTATGTTGTCCCAGAAGTGGACCTCGCACTGAGCCGATGACGTTATTTGGTTGCGGACTGATCACCAGCTAGACCTCGCTGATTGGTTGCTGTTTTGTTGCTGAGTCCCAGTCTGTTCACGAATAGACCGGAGGCTCAAAGAAGGTCAAGTTTCTCTAATAGTGGAAGGTACAAAGTCTCGAAAACGGTCACGATGGCCAAACGAAACATTTTTTTGTCTGGCAAATAGCCTTAGAGTTTCGAAAGCGACAGCCTTTTTTTTTTTTTTTTTTTTTGCTGCCTCAACTCTTTGCCAGCACCAGTGGTGTTCCTCCCTGGTAATGGGTGGAATTCACGGAAGACTCGGAAGCTGGGGCAATTTTTATTCTGCATGATGATGTGGATGAGGATGATGGTAAGATGATGCTGTGGAGGTCCGTGTGCTTTGGGACTGCGGGACGGGTCCGCATTCTACGCTTCCCGTCATAAATATCCCGGCATTAACCAGGCCCGGGAACTACGGCACCTGCGGTGCCGGCCGTGTAATCATCCACATCATAAGACGGGAAGCACCCCGAAAGTCGCACCCGTGAAGTGAGTGAATCTCGGCTGTGTGGCAACAGCCTCCCCATTGGGCCCATAGCACACCCGCTCTGGGTAGGAGCCGACCTAGGTAGGAAAAATCCCGCTTGCCTCGGCTGGGACTCGAATCCGGGTCTCCTGGTCCATGGTCCGAAGTGCTAACCACTACCCTACGGGGCTGGTGAAAGTTGTTTTCCATTTCAGTGAGTGGGTGGGTGTTTGGGGGCTTGACGTCCTTTTCCACCACATACGGGTGATGATATCAAAGACGGGGGAACGACGAAAAAGCCAGCACAAATATTTGGCCAGAGCCAGGATACGAACTCACGACCCGAGCATTAGAAGTCCAACGCTCTACCATTTGGTCCATCTTAGCGGCGTTATGAATAAAGAGGCTCTTTAAGCGTGTCGTCGTTTGCTCACAATCCGTTGGTCACCTCAGAATTTACTGCAGCCTCACACAACAAACGTTTATAATTCCAGTATAACACACACATGTCTGATGGTCGTAATTCTGAGACCTCTCAACTTTTTCCTTCTCGTATGTGGCCCCGTTCATTCGGGCCGATCGTCGGGGGTTCTCTCCGGGTACTCCGGATTCCTCCCCTCTGCTTTGGAAATGTTCTGCGCACCAAATTTGAAAAAATAAATGCAATTCTAAATTCCGAAAATTTCAGTAGCTGAGCTGACCCTTGGCACCACGTGATTGTAATGTGTTTATGTCCAGTGTGTGAGAGAATGCGTGTGATTCACGTGAGCGTGCGTGTTGGGTTCAGTTCGCGGCGCTTTGAGCCGATTCATGAAATTGGGTAAAGCGCCTATAAAATACTCATTATTATTATTATTATTATTTTTTTTAAAGGTGGAAACCATTGGCGACGCGTACATGGTGGTATCGGGAATTCCCGTTCCCAATGGAATACGACATGCGGCCATCATTGCGGACATGTCTCTCGCCTTACTTCAGGCAGTGTTCGACTTTACCATCCCACACCAGCCAGACAGACAGCTCCGCATTAGGATTGGTATGACCACCTATTATAATTCTCGTACCGAGGCGTGTTGCGTGTGTGTCTCTGGGTGAGTGAGTGTGTCTTGATTGTAAGGGGCTCTGAGCTCCTGCAGGAGAGAGGGCGTCCCTGCAGTACCCATGCTATTATTATTATTATTATTATTATTATTATTATTATTATTATTATTATAGTAGTAGTAGTAGTATCATTATTGTTATCGACAAATCCATTGTGCTTGATTTAAATAAAAATTAAAAAAAATGGCGTGACACGGCGTGTCACTTCTCCATATTCGATCAGCTGGGCATATATTAATACATATAATATTAGATGAGATAAATATGGGTATTATTACGTAACAGTTGCGTTCAAACTTTTTAAAAAAGTTATTCTTTTCCTCTGATTGTTATCAGTTTTACTTTGGTATTTCTAACATGATATCATCGTCTGTGCGCGAGCACACACAACCAAACGTTATTTTCTACACATCATAAAAAATGATACGCTCCAATGTTTGTGGATTTACGCTACCGCAGTCTATCATATGATGCAGGTCGCTGGTACGTGTGTGTTGCAGGTTTGAACACGGGCCCTGTTGTCGCGGGTGTAGTGGGTAACATCATGCCCCGCTACTGTCTGTTTGGGGACACGGTCAACCTGGCGTCACGCATGGAGTCACACGGACTGCGTGAGTTGCGTTCACTATCTCTTGTTTCACGTACATACTCTCTACTCTCAAGCGCCATGTTCCACAGAAAATAAACAACAACAAAAAACTAAAAACAAACAACAACAACAACAACAAACAAAAAAACCTCACAAACAACAACAACAACAACAAACAAAAAAGAACCCTCACAAACAACAACAACAACAAACTACACACACACACACACACACGCACACACACACACACACACACACACACACACACACACACACACACACACACACACACACACAACTACACGTAAAACCCTACAAAAATTGAAATTCACCTATGAGTGGTTGGTCGTGCCGCAGTTAAGCCACTAGCTGATTCCTTGATATTCGCGTCGCATAAAAACCTTCTCTTGGCTCAGTGCCAGCCCTGTGAGATGGTGTCACCGTGCAGGTTTCTAGGTGGTACGATGTTAGGCACTACCAAAGGGAGCGCAGAACGAATTAGTGAGCTTAGAATTATCGGAAGGTTTTGTTTTGTTCTTGACACCGCAGCCGGTAAGAAATATAATAATAATAGTAAGCTCATTAATATAGGCGCTTTAATTATCCCAAATATTTGGCCTAAAGCGCCGCGAGCTAAACCCAGCACGCACGCTCACGTGAATCGCACGCATTCTCTCACACACTGGACATTAACACATTACAATCACGTGGTGCGAAGGGTCAGCTCAGCAATTCAAGATTCGGAATTTTTAGAATTGCATTATTATTATTATTATTTTTTTTTTGTGGGCTGAACATTTCCAGAGCAGAGAGAGAGAGAGAAGAAAGAATCAATAAAACTTTATTTCTCAACGGTAGAGGTAGTTAACGTGAAACAGTCAATTTTCATATCTGCCGTTGCTATTTCTAGTAATATCTATCTAAACAGGAAAATACACACACACACACATGTAATGAAACAGGAAAAAAGCAAAATAGCAATAAAACCATAGGAAAGGAAACTACACTCTAATAAGACAGGAACATTAATTTAAAAAAAGCGCGATGAACAAACCAGTTACAAGTAGGAATACATGTAGGAAAAACCATAGGAAATGAAACTAGGAAATGGGGGCGGTCGGTGGTCTAGTGGTTAAGACTTGTCACCAATGCGAGAGGTCGGGGGTTCGAGTCCCACTCGGGGCAAAGAAATTTTCCTTCTCGTATGTGGCACCGTTCATTCGGGCCGATCGTCGGGGGTTCTCTCCGGGTACTCCGGCTTCCTCCCCCTCTACTTTGGAAATGTTCAGCCCACCAAATTTGAAAAATAAATGCAATTTTAAATTCTGAAATTTAAATAGCTGAGCTGACCCTTCGCACCACGTGATTGTAATGTGTTTATGTCCAGTGTGTGAGAGAATGCGTGTGATTCACGTGAGCGTGCGTGTTGGGTTCAGTTCGCGGCGCTTTGAGCCGATTCATGAAATTGGGTAAAGCGCCTATACAATACTCATTATTATTATTATTATTAAACTACACTCTAATAAGACAGGAACATTAAAAAAGCGTGATGAACATACCAATTACAAGTAGGAATACATGTGGAAATGGGCGAGAATAAACTGTGGGAAGATTAAACATCGTGTGACATAAGATATGTGAAGAAAAGCTCTTTGAGAGAGAGAGAGAGAGAGAGAGAGAGATATACCCGGAAGCTGGGAATATCAATATCATATTCTTAAGAATAGGCTACTTCTCCAGAAAGGTGCGAAATAATATATCATTTCCAGAGCATAGAGAGAGAGAGAGAGAGAGGGGGGGGAGGGCGGAGTACCCTGAGATATATATATATATCTATAAGCTGGGAATATCAATATCATATTTATAAGAATAGGCTACCTCTCCAGGAAGATGCAAAATAATATTCCAGGCCTTTGTGCGAAATATACAAAGGAATACACGGAAATTGCCTTTGGCGTGTTGCTAAGCGTATCCCGTGAACATCTCACTCATAATGATTCTGATTGTTTCTGTCTTCCGCTTTTATTTCCACAGCGCTCAAGATACAGATGAGTCCGTCTACCTACGAGGCGATTGCGCCCAGCGGTGTCTACATCATTTCCGAGAGGGGCCTTATCGAAGTGAAGGTGAGTCCGCGTGGTATGTCTTCAGTCAGCCTCGCTGGTCCTGTGCATTTGGGATCGATCCAGTCCAGCCGTGTCAACTGGCGACACTCCCCATAACAATTGAGAAAATTAATGAGCAGCTTTTGTGCGTTTGATTATATCGTGTGTGTGTGTGTGTGTGTGTGTGTGTGTGTGTGTGTGTGTGTGTGTGTGTGTGTGTGTGTGTGTGTGTGTGTGTGAGTGAGGGAAACTGTAATTAACTCTTTCTTTCTGGTCGTAGTCTACATTCTTGTCGAAAATCGTCAGCTTCCTCAGACCAAACTTTGGCAGTATATTATCATCATAATAATAATGATAATAATGAGTATAGGTGCTTTACCCAGTTTCGTGAATCGGCTCAAAGTGCCGCGAACTCTACCCAACACGCACGCTCACGTGAATCACACGCATTCTCTCACACACTGGACATAAACACATTACAATTTCGGAATTTCGAAAAGGAGAGGATCACAAACAGAAGAAGAAGAAGGAGGGTGGGGGTGGTGTTTGGGAGTTTAACGTCCTTTTCCACCACGGAAGGGTGATATCAAAGGCGGGGCAACGAGAAAAAGGCCAGTACAAATATTTGGCCCCAGCCGAGATTCGAACTCGCGACCCCGGCGAGCATTGAGAGTCCAACGCTCTATCATTCGCCTATCCCGGCTCCCTGTTGGTTTTTTTTTTTTTTGGGGGGGGGGGGAGGGTGGTGGTGGTGAGTGTATGTTCATTGTAAGGCGCCTTGACCTTCGCGAGAGGGAGGGCGACCCTTAAGTACCCACATTATTATTATTATTATTATTATTATTTCAGGGCAAAGGGAGAATGCACACGTACTTCCTAGAAGGCAAGGTGGATCCGGACGCGGCCATAGAGACGGAAACGGACGTGGGATCGGAGAAGTGGAAGAACCAGAACCCTTCTTTGGCGGATCTTCAGAGCTTCACCACAGACGACGCGCTGACAGAGAAGCTCCACGACGCCCTCATGCTGGTGGCTAAAGAGCCAATCAAAGAGAGTGACAGTGGCAAAGGCGATTACACTATCCAATCCGCGGCAGCGACGCAACTGGCGGCAGCTACACAGACTGGGAAAGAAGTGCAGCAGAGTGCAGACTCGTGATTTGTTTGTCTCCCCCTGTTATTTTGTGACTTGAACCTGCTCGTGTAGTAACTTGTCCATGACGGTCAAAGATAGATCAAAATGCGGCCGACCTTTTGGTCTGTCTGGAGTGAATAGTGTTAAAGTGAACCGCGTTAGGGTCGTCTCCAGTCATGCTTGTGGCAAAGACGTGAAATTTCAACTGAACAACCGACCAACCATCTCGTGATTTTTGCGTTTTTTTTGTTTTTTTTTGCATTTACTTATTTTTTTGTTTGTTTGTTGTTTTTTTTTTGTTTTTTTTTTAGAAAAGAGAGAGAGAGAGAGAGAGACTTACGGGATTTCAAAGGAAAAACGCACTCCGAAAACCCCGGGCAAGCATACTTACAGACGTTGGACAGATGGGAAAACCAAATTTCATGTGCAATGGCGCCTATTACTTTTAGTTCTGGTGTGAATGACCTCCGTGCTGTGAGCTGTAACGTTAGCTCTTCTGAACGGTTCACAAATTTCAAGTGAAATGACGCCCATTAATTCTTGTGAGGATAACCTCTCAGTGCTGTATGTTTTTTGTTTTTTTTTCAAAGCATGTTACTTCTACCTGGTGCCCTGAACTGCGATTTTAAAGCAACATTTGTCCCCACACCTACCCCCCCCCCCTCCCCCCCTCATCCATCCATTCCCCCTCCTCCCCCCCCCCCCACCTCACAACACCCACCCAATGGTTCGCTTCCCAGACCTCACCAAGCAAGATTTAACTTCTAAAAACCCATTCAAATATTGAACATTCACTTGAAATCTTCAGGCTTCGCATGTAGACGTCGAGGTTAGGGAGTTTAGACCCGGGTTAGAGTCTAACCTTGAACTAAACTAAATAAACTAGCTCAGGGGTTACATTTTCTGTTGTTTTTTTGTTTGTTTGTTTGTTTGTTTGTTTTAAATCAGGAAGCGGGTACATTCCAGCAAGATGCCTATGCCGTTATAGAGAAGGATTATTTTATTTCTTCCTTTCTTCGACTCCTTTTTTTAAAATATAATTTTGGGTTTTTTGGGGGTTTTTTTGGCTTCTTTTGTCCTAGTCTGGGTTTCGGGTCGTGAGTTCGAATCCCGTCTGGGGCCAAATATTTCTGCTGGCCTTTTTCTCGTTGCCCTTTTTCTCTTTGATATCACCCGTATGTGGTGGAAAAGGACGTTAAACACCCAAGCACCACCACCACCTAGTCTGGGTTAGGGCTGTAGCGGTGGGTTAAATTAACCTCGACTTTCACATTCGGGCCCAGATTACTAGGAGCCACTTCAAGCCACTTATGGAATCTGCAGCGGTCTCGAGCCTAGCGGGGAAGGCCCACGCCTTGCGTAATAGTGGCTTGAAGTGGCTCCTATTGGTATGCAGTGGCTTGGTTTTTTTTTTTTTTTTTTTAGCAAGTCTTGTTATACAGCGGGCAGGGGTTGGGGGTTGGGGGAGGGGGAGCATAGGGCTTGGGCTTGTAAGAGTTATGGAAACCATCTTGGCCGCCTGCGTAACAGCTCCCCCCCCCCCCCCCCCTGCTTTTTAATCACACTCACGAAACACCAGACCGTTCTGTCGTGTTGTACATGCTTTTATCTGATCCTGTGCTTACGCCTGTGCTAATCGTCATTATTATTATAATTATGTCTGAGTTGTGATAAGCTTCGTGTGCTGTCGTCAGATAGTCTGCTCGATAGGGAAGCAAACACGAATGTCTGGTGCCTGTAGTCAGAGGAGCATCTTCTTGCACAACATGATATCTTTGCTCACAAATATTTCTGAGCTGTCTCGGTGGTGTCTTTCATTGCGCCACTTACACACCTGCGCAGCTGAGCCGAGACAAGGCTAAACGTAAAGCGAAAAGCGATGCGGAGTGTGATCCAGGTATCTACCGTTATTTCGTGTACCGTTTTAAAGAAGGACAAACGAAATAACGCTAGATACCTGGATTGACTGTAGCAGTGTTGCTGTCACTTTTGTGCCAGCAGAGCTTCGGGCCGTCTCATTTCGCGTTCCCGCGCCAGCAGACGCCATTGTATTTGTATTCTATACATATCGTCTAGATTTGAACGTACAAGCACAACTGTTCCAAAAGAAATAAAAGGTCTTCTGTGAAGGCTGGTACTTTTGGAAGAGGCCTCTTTCATTCTTTTTTTTTATTTTCCCCAATCACTCAATCAGTAGATCAGTTTATTCGTTACCAAAAGATATTGCATCTATTTCCTCTATATACTGCCATTACCTTCAAATAAATGTTGCAACTTTACCCATATTTATTTGTTTATTTTTGTATTTCCAGCACCAATTGAAGCGGCTGTTGCTGCCATTTTCATGCTCACAGATCGTTCTGAGGTGTTTTCGTGGTACATGTATCTATCATCACACCACTTAGACACCTGGAATATGGAATATGTTGGCATTTTGAGGCCTCGCGCATTAATTTTTGTATAATTCTTTGATCTGTTGGATTTTCCTCGTTGTCACTTATTTGATATACGCCTTATGTGCTGGGAAAAAAAAATTGGACGTTTAATGTACATTGAAAACAACCAACCAAACTACCATCTAGCTGTTGCTCAATATAGTAATGAGATACTCATTCTTTCATTCCAAGGGTACATTTTTTTTTCCTGCTGCCCCAACTCTTCGCCAGCTCCAGTGGTTTTCCTCCCATGTCATAGGTGGAATCCACGGAGGGGCTCGGAAGCTGGGGCAGTTTTTATTGTGCATGATGATCAGGATGAGGATGATAGCAGGATGATGCTATGGAGATCCGTGTGGTTTGGGACTGTGTGACAGCTCGGGCTGCATTCCACGCATCCCATCATAAAATATCCCGGCGCCAACCAGGCCCGGGAACTACGGCACGTGCGGTGCCGGCCTTTCAATCATCCACACCATGAGAGGTGTTATAAAAAGGGAAGCACCCCCAACGTCGCAGCTGTGAAGGTGGTGTTTCGACTGTGTGGCAACAGCCCCCCTATTGCACCCATTGCACACCCAGGCTGGGTAGGAGCCGACCTAGGCAGGGAAAAAAATCCCGCTTGCCTCGGCTAGGATTCAAACCCGGGTCGCCCGATCCACGGTCTGAAGTCCTAACCACTACACTGCGGGGGCTGGTCAAGGTTGCATTCTTAAATTTTTCTTTGAGTCGAGGAATTTTTTTTTCATGTTTTCAGACCCTGATTGGTGAAATAAACTTTTTGCCTTTTTCTCCATTTATTTCATTGAGTACACTCTCATTTCATTTGAAACATGTTTGCCTTGTGATATTTCTATAATATGATTCTTTTTTTAACGTGGACTCAACTCGGTACTTTTTCCTGTGCTATTTTTGTACATTCCTTGCTATTGTCTATACACGTGAAACTCTTTAACGTGATGTGATGATCATGTGAGAAACATGAAGGCACAACATTAATTGCAGGAACTGGAAATAATTAGGTCCTCGTATATATTGCCGGCATGTGATCGAATTCGTATCTGTGCTCAAAATGTTTTGCTGTCTCATGTGAAAAATTAAATTTATAGTACCATTCATGCTTTTGTTAAAGGTAATGTTAGTGCAGATAGGTTGAAATACGTACATACTTCCAGTATAACACAGACAGACAGACAGAGACACGCACGCACTCACGCACGCACGCACGCACACACAGAGAGACGAGATACAGAGAGACAGACAGACAGACAGACAGACACACACACACACACACACACACACACACACACACACACACACACACACACACACACAGAGTGACAAAGTAATTAAAGGCATACAGAATACAACATATACAGAATATAGATTTTTCTATTCGCCAGTGTAAAATTACAAGGCACTTGGATTCAGTTTTTTGTCGCGCGACAGACACACACACACACACACACACACACACACACACACACACACACACACAGAGGCAACGGTAGGCTTTCGTGTGAAAGCTATCGTAATACGATCACGCTGATCAAGTTCAAATCAAGTTCGTGACGAAAACAACACTGCTTTTAGAACTCATCGGGTGAGGCGGGGGTCGGGGAGGGGTGGGGGTCGGGGGGGGGGGGGGGGTGATTGGAGGAGAGGGAGTGCAGTGGAGGGGGTGGAGTTTTTTTGTTTTGTTTTCGTGAAACATGAAGGGTGAAACCTTACAATCACATTTTAAAATATTAACTGCGGACAGATTGGCTCCTCCACTAACAACGTTGGTTGCAGTGAGTGGTAGCGTACCAGTTTCGCCAATACAGCTTACTTCAGCTTGAACAGCTCCCACTGTGACAAACAAACAAACAAACAAACACCTAAAAAAAAACCTACTTATGCATGAGCAGCTCCCACTGTGTCAACCAACCAACCAACCAACCAACCAACCAACAACAGAAACCACCACCACCAAAACAACAAAGTCTTTCGCACAAGTGCTGCCACTGCGTCAGGGATCTTGTCAAAGTCTGTTTTAGAGCCCGCATGTAAAACTCGAGGTTAATTCAACGGGCCTAAACCAGACTAGGACGAAAGAAACCCCAAAACAAAATTAAATAAAAAAGGAAGCAAAGAAAGAAAGACAAAAAGCCTTCTGTAACGGCACAGGCACCTAGCTGGAATGGACCCGCTTCCTGATTAAAAAAACAAAAAAAAAAAAAACCCAAACAAACCAAAAACTACAGAAAATTTAACCGTAGAGGTAGTTTAGTGCGAGGTTAGACTCTAACCCGGGGCTAAACTCCCTAATCCCGACTTTTACATGGGGGCCCTGTAAACCTGCAATGTTTCTATTGATCCAGTGTGACTAGGGCTTGCCCGAAAGTTCACGACGGGCTGCAAACCGCTACAGCGCATCTTGACATAGGGCATACCCGTTAGGTGTGTATGTGTGTGTTCTCGGCTTAAGCATATTATTAAATGACGCCGAAGACATCAGTCGCCTTTGGCGGATGTCGGTGCAAATTTTCACGCTTCGATGAACACAATCAAGTCCATTTATTGCTCTCCCACAGAAACCGTGTAGCGTTTCCGACAGAGACGGAAAACAACAAATTAATGTCACCTTGTTTAGAATTCATGACTGATGAACGTGCAGGGTACATCGTCTGTGTTGTGGTGCTCAGGTCGTGTTGCCACTGCCAGTGGGCCCCAGCTTCTGAAGGGGAAAGCGCACACGTACGCACGATTGCACACGTACGCACACGCGCATCCCCCCCCCCCCCTGTCCCCTACGGGATAAATTAAACACACACACACACACACACACACACACACACACACACACACACACACACACACACACACACACACACACACACATAAGCATGCGCACCCAAGCATGCGCGCGCGCACATACAGAGAGAGAGAGAGAGAGAGATTGAAAATGAAATTGAAATTGAAATAACTGTATTTGAAAACGGTGGAAGTTTTGGTCTTGCAACCAATTGTCAAACTTGCTGTTTTGAAGAACAAACAAATAAACAAAAAAGCCAAATGATCCAACATACTTAAAGAGAGAGAGAGAGAGAGAGAGAGAGAGAGAGAGAGAGAGAGAGAGAGAGAGAGAGCGAGCGAGCGAGAGAGACATAAGACATAAGACATTTATTAAATTTCCAAAAGAGGAACATTGTTTTGTGGTCTCTCATAAAAACATAAAACATGCCAAACACTCACTCATACCTATTTACATGTTCGTACACTCGTACCTAAAAATCTATCACAATGTTGCAGTACTATGAATAAATTACAACACTACACCCCACATCATTTCACATCAGCAGCACAACAGAGAGAGAGAGAGAGAGAAGGTGTCCAGCGGATAAACAAGGTCACAGCAGAGAACGACAAAGTGCTCAGCTGACATGTACGGTTTCTTTGCTTTTGTTTTTCTTCTGTCTTTCCGTTCTAACTTTGTGTGTCCTCCTTCATTATGCCCACGTTTTCATTGAAGGGCTAATAGTGTGTGCGCGCGCGTTTGTGTGTGTGTGTGTGTGTGTGTGTGTGTGTGTGTGTGTGTGTGTGTGTGTGTGTGTGTGTGTGTGTGTGTGTGTGTGTGTGTGTGTGTGTGTGTGTGTGTGTGTGTGTGTGTGTGAAATGCGGTCAGGTATAACGCATTTTGTAGGCAGACAAGTACCAAGTATATTTTTAAGCATGACGCAATTTTATACGATCAAGCATGACGCATTTTAATGCGACCTAGCATACACTTGGCAGAAACAAAATGTACGGTCGTTTCAGTTTCTGGTACTTCCGCCGCTCCAAATGATTGCAACGTCAATCAGCAGGTTTCCCACGCCAAAGCACCGCGTATTTCCAAATTCAATTCAATTCAATTCAATTGAATTCAATTCAATTCAATTCTTTCTTGTTTAGGCCATCTACAATGTGATATAAACAGAAAAGTAGTGGCGTCATTAGTTCGCCCAGGTTGCAAAACATAATGAGTGGCCCTCGTATAATACAAAGTATACAAATATAAAACGCCATAGCACCAGAAAAACGCTTCGGATTTTGATTTGTTGGTTAGAACGATATAAAGGGGCTGTTTACCAACCAGAAACCGACTTGTACAAATACGATACCACAATATATAAAGACGTGAATGCGCCCGTGCGTGAAAATAACGTTTTGTTTTTTTTAATCGAGAGCAGTTGTCGAAACGTTGAAGCGGCACAACTACGGAAAAAGTTTTGTCCTTTTTGATTACCCCTCTCCCCGCCACATCCCCCCCCCCCCCCCCCCCCCCCCCCTCTTGTGGTATAGCCACTATTCACGCCGTTGCATTGCGCCACTTCTCTGCACGTGCAGACAACGTGTTTCACACTGAGTGCACTTGAAGCACCTCTGAATTTGGCCGACTGGATCGGATCAGACCGGCGCTGGGCTGAAAGACAAGAGGGCTGAACAAAACCCTGTCTGGAGTTTAACTGGCAGCGTTAAATTTCTTCCTGACAATCTACCGTGATTGGCAAGCATTGTCGAACGGAACACAGGCTTGCAGGACACTGTCTGCCTACCTACATCACGCAGAAGCCACGTGGCAATTAAGCACGTGACGAAACAGGTCTTTTGACCTCGGGGGGTGTAAGTCAAAGTGGACGTGAGCGTTTCCGGTGCCACTCCACTTTAAGTCAAGTGAAGTCACGTCAGGCTATTTACCCGGTAGGGGTACATGAATATTTCAGGGGCGCCGGAACCAGGGGGTAAGAGTATCTTTTTGCCCCCCCCCCCCCCCCCCCCTGGAAAATCAGGTGACTATGGCAAGAGGGGGGGCAAAGCCATGGTCTGCCCCCCCCTCCCTTCCCCTACCCCCCTCCCCCTCCTCCTGGTCTCTCCCTCATCCCACCCAACAGAGAACACAGTTTGGCCGTTGCATGAAATATCAAAACGACTTGGCAGAAAGTCGTCTGACAATCACTCCCCCCCCCCCCCCCGCTTTTCACTTTCTCCGGGCAACGTCCTTCCTTTCACTGGCTCTGGCGTTTCCCCCCTCTGAGATTCTGCCCCCCCCCCTCCCCCCAACATCTTCCGGCGCCCCTGAACATGACAAATGATCAAGTTCGACAAGCTCACCATATGTATACACACACACACATGCATATATACATACACGAATACCTACAAATACATACATTTACACCACTCGCCAGTGCAAACTTTGAGTGAGTTAACTATGAGTGCTTTACGTCCGAAAATAGTAATGAAACAGACAGCGAAAGTGTGACTTATGACTTTCCATAACCCACTCAGTAGTTTACGAGTTCACAAAAAACACACTCCAGTTACGTCATTAATCAGAAAGTGCGTCTTTTTTTTTTTTTG
>JACVVK020000389.1:45000-50000 GCA_018292915.2 Batillaria attramentaria | reverse complement strand
CTCTCTCTCTCTCTCTCTCTCAAGTTTCTAAATTGACGTTCTTCTCTGTCAAAACTTTAACCGTTGGAAAATAAAGTTTCATCATCATCATCATCATCATCATCATCTCTCTCTCTCTCTCTCTCTCTCTCTCTCTTAAAACATGAACATATACACACATTCAGATTGTAGTAACGTATTAGTCAGTGATGTCGCCAGGATATTTTTTCCTTCGGCGATTTAGCCGAAACAGCCATGTCACCTCCTCCCGCCCTCCATATCTGTCTTCTTTGCTTCAGCTTTACACTCCATCTAGGCAACTTCGTTCTGCTGCTGACACTCGGAAACTCCGTGTC
This sequence comes from Batillaria attramentaria, assembly GCA_018292915.2. Lineage (NCBI taxonomy): Eukaryota > Metazoa > Mollusca > Gastropoda > Batillariidae > Batillaria > Batillaria attramentaria. Next base: position 49,665 of record JACVVK020000389.1, on the reverse strand, counting down.
CCTCGTGTCAAGACAAAGACCTTTGGTCAGCGTAGTTATTCATATCAGGGTCCGACTTGTTGGAATGATCTCCCAGTTTCGATCAGATATGCAGACACAAAACTGTCTTTCAAAACAAATCTGAAAACCCACCTCTTCACAGCCTTCAACCAATAACTGTTGCCACATCATCATCTTGCTGGTCATGTGTGTGTGTGTGTGTGTGTGTGTGTGTTGTGTGTGTGTGTGTGTGTGTGTGTGTGTGTGTGTGTGTGTGTGTGAGTGAGTGAGCCAGGGGCAGCCCGTGTATGATGCTGCACATCATGTGTTTTAAAAAAAAATAAAAGCGACATAAAAGGGACAGAAACCACCTAACTTTCACAAAGGACGGCACAGGTCAACGTTTCGGCTTCCGCCTTCTTCAGGACATAAACAAATGGGACATAACTTCAACAAACAAACAAAAGGTAACTCTGCGGACGTACTGACATACACGGCGCGGGGAAAAAAACAACAACAAACAAAACAACAACGGTGGGCGAGAAAAGGACCAGAAAAAAATAGTAAAAATATCACAACACCCATCCTTTGGTGACAAAAGACCATGGACTGTGTGTGAAAAAAAAAAAAAAAAAAAACCAACAAAAAAAAAACAGACACAATAGAATTAAACCCGTTGCCGTGCATTTCAATTCTGCAGGCCACTCCATCTTAAATATGACAGTAACTGCCTGTGGCTTATGCAAGGCGACGCCACAGACAGACGCGATATGGAGTCGCACATTATTCAGCGCGTGGGAAGCCAGGCCCCGGGTGGTTTGAACGAAAAGCCGTAACATAACCCTCTAAACATTTTTCACACACAGTCCATGGTCTTGTGTCACCAAAGGATGGGTGTTGTGATTGCTAATTTTCACTATTCTTTTTTGTTCTTTTCTGCCCCACTTTTTTTTTCACACACAGTCCATGGTCTTTTGTCACCAAAGGATGGGTGTTGTGATATTTTTACTATTTTTTTCTGGTCCTTTTCTCGCCCACCGTTTTTTTCTTTCCCGCGCCGTGTATGTCAGTACGTCCGCAGAGTTACCTTTTGTTTGTTTGTTGAAGTTATGTCCCATTTGTTTATGTACGAAACGTTGACCTGTGCCGTCCTTTGTGAAAGTTAAGTGGTTTCTGTCCCTTTTATGTCGCTTTTATTTGCTTAACTTGTAACCACTTCGCAGTCATTACCGTTTCCTTTTCCATGTGTTTTTAGTTAAATGTATGTGTGGAGGCATGTTGTGTGTGTTTCTGGGTGAGTGAGTGTGTGTTCTTTGTAAGGCGCCCTGAGCTCCCGCGAGAGGGAGGGCGTCCTTAAAGTACCCATATTATTATTATTATTATAAAGTTTCGGCTTTTTACAGAAAGTTTCGGCTCTCTCTGCCGAAGCAGTTTCACAAGTTTTTCGACTAGATTCCCTACTGTTACGTGCTCCCTCCACCTCCATGAATTAGAGATGTTCTGTAGATACATATCCTCACCGAAAGTTGCGTTTTCTTGGAAATTCGTCCAGCCAGCACAGGAATCTCGCAGAAACGGACATAATCGAGCCGATTCACTCGTGAAAACTTCGGCTCGGCCAGCCGACATGACAGACAAATTATCGGCTTTTAAAAACAACAACAACAACAACAACAACAACAACAACAACAACAACAACAACAACAAAATCGGCTTTTAGCCGAGATCCGACCCCAAACGACATCCCTGTTAGTACAATTCGGTTTGGTGGTTGGTAAACGGCCATTTTCAATCGTTCTAACCGATAACTGAAAATCCGAAGCGTTTTTCCGGTGCTTCGGCGTTTTGATTTTGGAAAAAAACCCAAAGAAACAAACAACAACAAAAAAACAAAAAAAACAAACAAAACGAAGTTCTGTAGTTTGGGAACCCGCTGGAATGATTTGCAGCGGTAAAGCACCGGAAACACGCCTGCCTATTTTATTTCACCCCCGTGTAATCATCGCTCGAGATGTGGTATCCCGTTACTCCACGGCTACGCGAAAATGCAGTGATCACTTCAAAGACAGTGCACGTTTGAGAACCCTGTGCGAACTGCTAATGAACTCTACATGTCTCGTTGTGTTCATAAGAGGACAAGGCCAAACCGTAACATAGTAAACACGTGGGACAAGAACCGTGTTAACTTTATACATGCACATTACCCTTAGATCTCCATGCAGGTCTGCCGTTCAGCCCATATACATGCGGGGAGCCGGGGTGGTCGAATGGTAGAGCGTTGGAATTCTAATGCTCGGGTCGTGAGTTCGATCCCGGCTCGGGCCAAATATTTGTGCTGGCTTTTTCATCGTTGCCCCGTCTTTGATATCACCCTATGTGGTGGAAAAGGACGTTAAACCCCCAAACATCTACATCCATCCATATACATGCACATTACCCTTAGATCTCCATGCAGGTCTGCCGTTCAGCCCATAGCTGACGTAATGAGTGTTTTTTGTTGTTGGGTTTTTTGTTGTTGTATTTTTTCCCTCCAACTCTTATCCAGGTCTAGTGGTATTCCTCCCTGGTCATGAGACAAATCCATGGAGCGCTCGGAAGCTGGGACAATTTTTTTTATGCATGATGATTCGGATGAGGATGATGGTATGGAGGTCCATGTCATAAATATCCCGGCGTTAACCAGACCCGGGAACTGCGGCACCTGTGGTGCCGGCCGTGTAATCATACACATCGTGTGATGTGTCATAACAAGGGAAGCACCCTCAGTGTCGCACCCGTGAAGTGGGTGGATCTGTGTAGCAACAGCCTCCCCATTGAGCCCATAGCACACCCGCACTGGGTAGGAAAAATCCCGCTGCCGCGTCTTCTGGTCCATGGTCCGAAGTGCCAACCATTACACTACGAGGGCCGGCACGTAATGAGTTGATGTTGGCGTTCGTGCAACATGTCCGTTTGGAACCCTTTGTAGGCTACGCCATTTCCAGTACGCAGATCAAAAGCAGTGATTAAAGAGATCCATGGGTGACTGTGTCTGATAGTTTCACGGGGGTTGACAGAAACAAAGCTGAGCTAACTCAACAACTTTCAATAACAGAAAAAAAAAGAAAAAAAAACACAACGAGATTTCCAACCCTGTTCCGGGACCGTCGCTTCTCTGGGCCCCTGCGACGACGTCCAAATCGGGCTAACCGAGACCGAGCCGAGCTAAGTGATACCTTAGAAGGAAAAAACAAAAATACTCGATGACAAGAAAAGTGGACAGTTGCGAACAACTTTGAAGTCCCGGTGTTGTTTCACAGTGTGCACAGAAGCGGTGAAAACTGTCGCATTCACCAGCACAGTACATTTTCAGCCTGTTTCGAGATTATTTCCTGCATGAGTTGTCCCCCGTGCATACACAGACCCTCAGCATGCATATTTCATGGGAGCTCTGTGCTCTGCCACGAAAAATGCGTGCTTGTAGCGGCAAGGGCGGCAACTCATGCAGGCAATACTCTCTAAACAGGCTGAAATAACACTGGGGCTTCAAAGTTGTTCGCAATTGTCCACTTTTCTTGTCACCGAGTATTTTCGTTTTTTCCTTCTTAGGTATCACTTAGCTCGGCTCGGTCTCGGTTAGCCCGACTTGGACGTCGTCGCAGGGGCCTAGAGAAGCGACGGTCCCGGAACAGGGTTGCGAGATTTCCGAACCTTCGTGACAGGAAATGCTGACAACACTATTACCTTCCGCCACTAGAGAGTGACAAACGGCAGACAACCACGCATCCAGTGTTCTCATTGTCTGAGGTCAAGGAAAATGATTTGTCTGATTGTCTGCCGCTGACCTGAAGGAGTTTGGTCAGATCCTTAGCTTACTAGTTTATGTGTGTACGTCATAGGCATATTTGCATGTGTAAAGTTAACTCTTTGAAGACGTCACCTCGTCCGACCCCTTGGGACGCACTTTTTTAAATTATAAAAGAAAATAAATTATTACAATACAGAGCTGTACTTTATATCATTGGAAAGTGATACAAGTTTCACATGCAAATAGTAAGTGCCACTGACAGTGATACTTGTCTGAAATACCCTTGCAAACAGCAACAGAGAAAAAAAATTTCATAGCTCCTCGAAGAAAAATTTGCTCACCTTGTATATATATATATATATATAGCACTCACGGTTTCAAGTGGAAACGAGGCTGAGTGCGGCAGTGTCGCACTCACGTCTTCAAAGAGTTAAAACAGTCACTTTTTACTGTACCATTACTATACGTCGAACTGAGTAACCAACTACCCTTGTAGTAGTGGAAGTACATTTTCGTCGAAGCACGAACGTTTGCATTTGATGGCGCAGAGGTCGAAGCAGCGCAACGACACCAGTACCGGGACAAAGCCGAAAATCACGAGCTCTCTGGGCAGCACGCGGGCTACCTCAGGGCTGAGGGTTCAGTTTTGGCTTTAAGGTCCCTGAACTTACACTCCGTCACTGATGAAATACTGGAGAAGAGCTTGAAGAACAGCAGACGATTCCCACAGGGGTTCCAGCTGTAGTGACAACGTGAATCTTGGCTGCAGGCTGCAGTCAATGAACTCATCGATCTAAGGTGTCTCTGTTCACTCCAACTCGGTCCATTCCTGTTCAGTTCAGTTGAGTTGACATCTTTGCGTTCGTAAAAGCTCAGACTCTCTCCTTCTCGTCCACTGC
>JACVVK020000389.1:7500-40000 GCA_018292915.2 Batillaria attramentaria | reverse complement strand
CGCCATAAGGGGGCGGGGTGTTGAAGGGGGGGGGGAGGGAGGAGTCTAGCAGAGTACGCACTAAACGTTCAGTCTCATCGATCAACATCACAGCGCTTAACAAAAGCCGTGGTGACCGGACAAAGACATATTGGACGAATGCCTCCCACTGAAAATGGCTTCGACGGACAGCAATTAAGCGCTGAGTTACTCCGTCAGTTCCGGTCTCGGTAAAGGTAATGTGTCGCCGTTGAGTATCTGTCCTCCCCCTCCCCCCCTCCCCCACACCCTTCTTGAATAATTAAACGCGCCAAGTCCATGCGCACTAGTCTTCAATGAAGAGTTGGTACATCTGTACTTGTCGGTGCATAAATCTCTTCAACGCCCATGTAGAAAGCACAGCTTTACTTGAATTTTTTTTTTTGGAGATCACTAGAAGCCACTTCAGGCCACTGTTATCCGATCTGCAGCGGTCTCTGGCCTTGCTGGGGAAGGCCCAGGCCTTGTGGGATAATAGCTTGAAGTGGCTCCTACTGGTGTGCAGTGGCTTGCTCTTTTTTTTTGGGTCGTGGGTTCGATCCCGGCTGGGGCCAAATATTTGTGCTGGCTTTTCCATCGTTGCCCCGTCTTTGATATCACCCTATGTGGTGGAAAAGGACGTTAAACACCCACCCACCCACCCACCCACCCGCTCTTTTTTTTTTTTCCTCATGTCTTATCATACTCTCTCACTCTATATAGAAAAAGGAAACGGTAATGACTGCGAAGTGGTTACAAGTTAAGCAAATACAAAGCGACATAAAAGGGACAGAAACCACTTAACTTTCACAAAGGACGGCACGGGTCAACGTTTCGGCTTTCGCCTTCCTCAGGACACAAACAAATCATATTTACAAATTAAAAAAAGAAAAGTTTGTGTCCTGAGGAAGGCGAAAGCCGGAACGTTGACCCGTGCCGTCCTTTGTGAAAGTTAAGTGGTTTCTGTCCCTTTTATGTCGCTTTATTCACTGTATATAGTCTCTCTCTCTCTCTGTTGGTTGAATGGCCATGATGTCGTGGGGGCACGTAGGCATCCGATTTGACGCCCAAAGAGGTAACCTCTGACTGTTTTAATGTGCAGGTGTCTAGTGCGACGTTAACCACAAGGCACAACCAAGACAACTCAGAACGACTATAATAATAATAATAATGATTTGTCTGACGCCCAACCTCCTGCTGGAGCTCTGGGCGCCTCAAAATAGTGGAGTGGCAATACATACACATGAGATACACAAGAAATACATGTCACATTACATACACATGAAATACACGTCACATACACGTTACATACACACAGCTATGATACACCCTAACACGACATCGTAAAATGACAATGATGGTGACAGTGATGGTAAGAAGTTAGTCTGTATAATACGGCCGGAAGAAATAGGATTTCAAAAGAGTCCGCTGACTCTGCATGGCGAACATGGCTGTTCCATATGACTGACTCAGCCTTTCTGTGCCGCAAGATGAAAACAATCAGTTCTGATCAGTGTAATCCCATTTCCTTTATTTCCAGGGAACACAGGGAAAGAGTCTGGAGACGTCACACCATCACCCTGCCCCTGACCATTCCATAACACAGCATTGCAGATGATGAACACCAGCATGTTGATTTCATCGGGGACGCTTTCACATTGTTGTCCAAAACGTTCAGACTGCCGGCATCTCGCGGCGACACCATGCACTCTTTCGACGCTTCTCGCTGACACGAGACGCAAAACGACAACGAAGACTGAGCGTTCGGGTGTTTCTTGCAAGGACTTTCTCGCTGTCGCGCTGATCATCCTGCTGCTGGTCTCCGACGCGGCGGATGGGTCAAAAACGGACGATGTTTTGAATGTGGTGTGGCTGGCACCGGCTGAGACAGTGGACGACGGTGTAAGGGCCATGTTCAACGCTTCCACCAGCGTAGGCGGTCTGGCTTTGGCCATTGACAGGGTCCGTAATGAACAACTGCTGGGAGGCATGCGGATCAAGTGAGTTTGGGTGTCGTGGCAACCCTGTTCCGGGTCCTTGTCGATATCCTAGCCCCTGCGACGACGTCCATGTCAGGCTAACCGAGACCGAGCCGAGCTAAATGATACCTAAGAAGGAAAAACAACAACAACAACAACAACAACAACCCACTAAAATACTCGATTACACGGAAAGTGGACAGTTGCGAACAACTTTGAGGTCCTTGTGTTATTTTACAGTGTGCACAGAAGCGGTGAAAACTGTCGCATTCACCAGGGCCGCGTTTCTTACGCAAATGCGCTCGCGGAGGTCGCTTTGCCTCGTTGGGAAACGGCCAATTAGAACCAAGGCGCTTTCAAAATGGCGGCGGAATCACGAACACGGTTGTTGGCAAGGCTGAAAAGGAAGAAGAAAACTCTAGTGCTCGCAGCTATCAGTCATCTTTTGAGCGCAGAAGACGACGTTTTTGAGGAGGAGCAATAATTACTGGCTTGGAGCATGATATACCGCTAGTATGCATGTTCTGCTCGATGCAAAACGGAGACGTAAGGCACCATTACGTACTCACTTTGACCACTCCTTCCCCACAAACACGCACAACATATCCCTGAATGACTGGCGACCACGGCCCGGTGCAATTAGCTCAGATTATTTTCGTATACTATTCTGCACAATTACAAGTTGGGACAGAAGGTCTCCATCCACCCGCAAATTCATTTTAAGCCATTTCTTAGTTCCACTTCAACGAGGCCTTCGGTGGGCGCCGCCATCTTTGTTTACATAGAAACTGACCACGTGACCTTTTGTTCGCGGCGAACTTGCTTCAGACTGCGCACGCGAGCGCTTTTTTTCGCACGCCGCGGGCAAGTTGCTTGCAAACGGTTTCATAGCAAAGCGCCCCGGAACGTTTCGGAACGCTCGCCTTAAGAAACGCGGCCCAGCACAATACATTCTCAGCCTGTTTCGAGATTATTGCCTGCATGAGTTGTCCCCCGTGCATACACAGACCCGCAGTATGCATTCATTTTTCGTGGCACTTTTGTGTTCTGCCACGAAAAATGCGTGCTTGTTGCGACAAGGGAGACATCTCTCTCTCTCTCTCTCTCTAGTACAAGATAGGTAAGTACATCAAGAAGCGACTGACGCAGATCTGTAATTTACAAATGAACCACCTGTTGCCAGGAGCGACAAACCACCAGGAACAAAACTCGCACTAGTGCTTTGTTAATCAAGAAGATTGTTAGCATTTTCGCCGTCTATCGGGATTACTGTCCCCGTAATGAACGACTGTACAAACCCATCCAGGTCTGCCAGCATTCATCAAAGCCATGCGCTCGAGTACCCTGCCTATCATCTGAAACCTGGGGGGGGGGGGGGGGGGGGGTTGTGTCCGTATAATATATTTGAGCAGGCTTTCCCCTGAAGCCATAATTATTATGCCAAACCATAGTGCCTGTTGTCTCAAACACGGGGGCGTGTGTACATGTGTTAGAACAGCCTTTGTCCTAACTCCGCCACCAACATTCTCAGAGCGAGCGCTGTTTAATTACTGTCTTCGTCCCATGCGCTGAGATTGATGATTGTCTGACTCAAGTGCTGCTGTTCCCGCTGTAGGGAACACGGTTATTTAACCTTTTGCGGCTCTGCGTTCGGGAGCTGTTTGTTGTTGTACGATGTTTGGCCACACGAGATGCGCGCGCAGGTGATGCAGCGTAGATCTCTCTCTCTCTCTCTCTCTCTCTCTCACACACACACACACACACACACACACACACACACACACACACACACACACACACACACACACACACAGAGTATCTGTTGGATAAAGTGTTGGGTGAACTGTATATATACAATCCTAGTGTACACGATAATCTTCTCCCCCAGTATTGTAAATGTAACAACACTGTTCTTTTGCTGTCGTTACCACAAGCAGCAAGTACGACAATAACGCACTTATATATGTAAAAGAAAAACAACAACAACAACAACAAAAGCATGTTCATGAACTAACTACTGTTGGAAAAAAGGAGCCAATGAAGAGAGGATGCTCGACAAAACAAAAACCAAAAACAAAACAATACAAAACAAAAGTCTGAGGCATCCTGCATGCAGCTGAGACTAAAAAAAAAAAAAAAAAGTTTGGCCACACGGGCTGCAGAACTGAAGGCTGAGACCCTTGCCTTGGGGGATGACCAGTACTTGTATAATTATTTACTACGGGACCAGGCTACTACTGACTTGTAAACTGTGAGTCTTGTTTCAGTTGCAAACTGGTGGGGAACTGAAATGTGCATTTTGTTTCAGTGTCACGTGGCTGGACTCCGAGTGCTACGCTAAAACGGCTCTTGGTGAGGTGGCTTCGGTTCTCCGGTTGACCAACCATCCTGACGTCATTTTTGGACCACCCTGCACCACATGTAAGACCGTGAATACTCGTTTACAGGACTTCGTATTCTGGTACAATCATAACATTTCATTTCATCATTAAAAAATAATTTCATTCATCATCGGTGGTCTAGTGGATAGGAGACTTCGCCACCAATGAGGGAGGTCAGGTTCGAGTCCCACTCGCTCAAAGAATCTCCTCCTTCTCGTACGTGGCATCGTTCATTCGGGACGATCGTCGGGGGTTCTCTCCGGGTACTCCGGCTTCCTCCCCCTCTGCTTGAAAAATGTTTAGCCCACAAAATTTGAAAATAAATGCAACTCTAAATGCTGAAACTGAAATAGCTGAGCTGACCCTAATCTCATATCGATCACGATATATCTTAAATTCTAATTAGACGTATTGTTTCTTTCCGGGTGTCAGCTGGCGTTGACTGTGATAGAGTTATGTGCACCTCTGCTGTTGTGCTGCTGATGTGAAATGATGTGGGGTGTTATGTTGTAATTTATTCATAGTACTGCAACATTGTGATAGATTTTTTAGGTACGAGTGTACGAACATGTAAATAGGTGGAATGAGTGTGCATGGCCGTATGAGTGAGTGTTTGGCATGTTTTATGTTTTTACGAGAGACCACAAAGCAATGTTCCTCTTTTGGAAATTTAATAAATGTCTTATGTCTTATAGTTCTCATAGGGCGCACCCATATTACCCATTCCCATCTGCTGAAGGGGGAACTAGGATCCCCCCTTGGTGTGTCTCATGCCACGAACCTTTTACAGTTGAACTTTTTTTTTTAATCTTGTGTACGGATCTCAGTGAGATCCGTGCCAAACATTGCTACGCAAATTTACTGAAGGTGCCGTTCAGGGATGCCCCCCCCCCCCCCCCCCCCCCCCCCCCCCCCCGACGACATCTTCAGTTTCCTGACAAGAGGTCAACTTGTTTTATACATTATAGACCTCTGAAATATTCAGCTTTCACTGGCCGCCTTTGTTAAAATCTGAAGTCTTGAAAGAAATTTCTTTTTTCAACCCGACAGATTTTTAATATGTATTTACATCTTGTTTTAACGCGGGAATTTTTTAGGTTTTCAAGGACCTGGCAGGAAGGGACTTTTGTTAGCCGTGAATTAGGGCGCTAAGCCCTAACTAATTAACTAACTAACTCATTCTTTCTTTTTTGTCACCAGCTATGCAGCCTGTGGCAGATCTGGCCTCCTATTTCAACATTCCAGTTTTTGGCTGGATGTCCAGCGACCATAAGCTGGATAATAAATCAAGGGCATCAACTCTTGTGAGGGTGATGGCACCATTATCGGACTTGGGTGAGTATCGCTCAGACCTTCATTCAATAATTTTCCCATTAGTAAAAGGCGGAGCACGTGAGCACTGACAGACAGCCGTAAAAAGAAAATTAATACTTGGAAGTAGTGATAAATAACGGTTTTTATTTGTAGTTTCCTTTCATAAGGGGGAAGGCGGGTGGGTGGGGCGAATAAGATGGGCCGGGGGTGGGGGGTGGGGGGTAGTAATTAGGGGGTAGGCTGGAGGAGGATGGGGGCGAAGGTGGGGGTGGGGAGTAGGGAGGTTTCGTCCCCCCCCCCCCTCCCCGTGCCTCTCTCTCTCTCCCTCTCTCTCTTCCTGCTGTTTTGTTTTCATACTTGGTTAACCTGTGCTGGTAGCTCCTACAGTCTTCTACGTAAGCTTACATACGCTATACAGACATAGTTTAATATGATGGGCCACACCAGCTTCAGTCTCTCTGTTCATGTACGTATTTAGAAAAGAACCTGTATGCTAGCATGCGTGTGTGTATTTATATGTATTAAAGAGTATCTGTTCATGTAAGCAGCCAGGTAGCCAGGAAAAAAAACTGTATCACATAATTATCACAAGCTCGACCTCGGGTCGAACCGAGGCTTCATCGCCGTGACAAGAGAGCCGGGGTGGCCGAATGGTAGAGCGTTGGACTTCTAATGCTCGGGTCGTGAGTTCGTATCCCGGCTGGAGCCAAATATTTGTGCTGGCTTTTTCATCGTTGCCCCGTCTTTGATATCACCCGTATGTGGTGGAAAAGGACGTTAAACCCCCCAACCCCCCCCCCCCAGCCCATCGCCGTGACAGCGGTGACGACCGTTCAGTAGAGCAGCGGCTATGTCCGAAGCGATATCTATTAGACCACCGCTCACCCCGGTTTTTATCATTATTATTATTATTCCTCAGGCAATCTACTGATCTACATCTGCGGACAACTTGGTTGGAACCGTGTGGCCATCATTTCTACAACAGGTCCGATAACCACGGCGGTCTCGGATTTCTTTAAAGAGCTGCTGGTAGACGATTCTGACTTCTACCTTGTGCGCCATTTCGCCGGAGTCAACAGAACCGCCACTGACGCCAGAATACGCAGGATGTTGACTCTCATCGCGGAAGAGGCCAGAAGTGAGTGGTGATAAATAGTGATGTCTCGATCTGCATGTAAAACCATCATGTGAAACTCAAATTTGACGCACAGGATAAAGGGTTAGTTAGTTAGTTAGTTAGTTAATTTGGGCTTTACCCACAGGATGAAGGGTTAGTTAGTTAGTTATTTAAGGCTTGACGCACAGAATGAAGGGCTTATTTAGTTAGTTATTTGGGGCTTTACACACAGGATGAAGGTTTAGTTAGTTAGTTAGGGCTTTACGCACAGGATGAAGAGTTAGTTAGTTAGTTAGTTAGTTAGTTAGTTAGTTAGTTAGTTAGTTAGTTAGTTAGGGCTTTACGCACAGAATGAAGGGTTATTTAGTTAGTTATTTGGGGTTTTACGCACAGGATGAAGGGTTAGTTAGTTAGTTAGTTAGTTAGTTAGTTAGTTAGTTAGGGCTTTACCCACGTGGATGAATGGTTAGTTAGTTAGTTAGTTAGTTAGTTAGTTAGTTAGTTAGTTGGGCTTTACGCACAGGATTAAGGGCCTTTATTATGATACGCAATTGTAGAACTTTTGGAAAGTTATTAACTTCCTTATAATTGTTAATGATCCCATCGAAAAGTTTTCTGAATTGATGAAGGGGGGGGGGGGGGGGGAGGCGAGCTGGAAGAGTGATGGGATGTGGAAGACTGGCGGATGGAAGAGGGTGTGTGTGGGGGGGGGGGGGGGGAGAGGAAGCTATTCCCCACGAAAACATACAGCGCCAATACAGTTCACAGCCCGGGAAAGTAAATAAAAGATGATGTATTCTTCCAGTTTAGTTGAGACTCGAATACTTGGTGTTCTTTCAGCCGTTGTTTTCATGCTCTGTTTCCGACTCTGGTTACGAGAATTTTGTCTTTGTGGTAACAGAACTTGATTACAGAACATATCTAGACGTGACGCATAGATGCCGTTGTTTTATCGTCGATTATACAGGTTGTGATCTGAGACACTGCATGATGTCAGTACTCCTGAGTTCAAGGAGAGATTCTTTAAACAATTAAACACTTAAATCGTGTTATCACTACCCCCTTCCCCCTCCGAACAACCCCAAGCCCCACCCCACCCCCTCCAAATAAAACAAAACAAAACAAAACAAAACAAAACAAAACAAACAAACAAACAAACAAAACCAAACCAAAACAAAAAAGGATATACCCCCATAGTGTCCGACATGTCTGTGTATTCTTGTCGCAGTTGTCTTCCTTGTCATGCCGGAATCGGAAGTGAGGCGCTACCTTCTGGTTGGTCATGACCTGGGCATGGCGGGAGGGGACTACCAGTTCATGTACGTGCAGCCCTACATTTCTGACGACGATGAGGTGGACTACATGAGATCTCGAGAGATCTGGAGAGGAGATGATGGTCGGGATGAGGATGCTAGACAGATCTACAGATCTCTCCTCATTGTGCGTGTGTGCATGGTGTATTGATGATTCGGGCCGAATATGTACGGAAAATATATAGAGGATGTATCAGGCAGAGGCTGAAATGTTTCCATTTTTATGCTCACAGATCGTTCTGAGTTGTTTTCGTGGTAGCTATCATCACATCACGTAGACACCTGGACAGTGACAGCGTCTGTAATGCTGGCACTGAGCCAAACAGAAACGTACTCGATGACACAGTGACTAAACTAAGCGTGCACAAGAAGTGCAGTTACCTTAATTCGAATCAGAGTGGTTTGTTGTTGTTGTTGTTGTGCGTGCGTGCGTGCGTGTGTGCGTGTGTGTGTGTGTGTGTGTGTGTGTGTGTGTGTGTGTGTGTGTGTGTTTTAAAATTCAAAATTTATCCCGTAGGACACTAAGTGGATGGTGATAGCTAGTTCACATCACATGTCACAATGTAATGGTATTGTATAGTATGGTATGGTATGGCATGGTACGACTATTTCTAAGCGCACACTTGCGTCTCTTCTGAGACGCTCGAAGCACCGCAGGGCTGGAGGACGAAGCAGTGAAAGCCTGCTGCGGCTAAGCGCCGCATTATTTGCAAACCTCCACCCTGCTGTTGAAGATGACTGTCGTGATTAGTTCTTGTTATTGTTGTTTTTCTTTCTCGCTAGATTACCTATGCATACATCGTGCGCTGGTCCATAGACTATGACGAGGCCGAGAATGTTACAAACCGGATGTTTGAGGGCTATCGTAACGACATGCCTGAATTCAGAGAGGTAGGCATTTTTAGTTTTATGTTACAATTTTCACTCGTTTGTGTGACAAAACGATTTGTTCTGCCGGTGTGTTTTTGTCCTACGTACAAGTTTTATTTATTTTCTAAATTGCGGTCATCGATCTTAGAGCCGCAGATTGCAACACGTCGTTAATTCAGTGAAATGTGTGTGTGTGTGTGTGTGTGTGTGTGTGTGTGTGTGTGTGTGTGTGTGTGTGTGTGTGTGTGTGTGTGTGTGTGTGTGTGTGATGTTTAGCCTGACCGCTACTCTCGTTTTCTGCACGATGCCTTCTACCTGTATGCCTTGGCGTACAACCACACGATGGCCAACAACCAGACGCCTTCCGGTGACACCATCTTCAAGGCCGTGTCCGTTCTACGATTCTACGGTAAATTACAATCACATTTTCACAATCCCCTTTTGCATAAGGGAAGCCAGGTGGTTCAGCTGGTCGAGGCAGATGGCAAAAGAGGGTATAGGGTGGGGGGTGGAGGCAGGGGGCGGCGGATGGTGTGTGTGTGTGTGTGTGTGTGTGTGTGTGCGTGCGTGCGTGTGTGTGTGTGTGTGTGTGTGTGTGTGTGTGTGTGTGTGTGTGTGTGTGTGTGTTTGGGGGTGGGGTGGGGGGATGTGTTTTTGGTATGTGTTGACGTGATACTGTTGCTTTGCTGTTTTACAAGTTGATAATAATAATAATACTAATGCTAATATAGCGCGAAATCCCCACCATTGTGGGCTCTAGGCCCTTTACAAAGCCACGTTTAAGTGTGAATTGTGAGGAATCAAGATATGTCTATAATATATTTATTTACATGAATAGCACACATAAAGCGGCAACCAGCACACACACACACACACACACACACACACACACACACACACACACACACACACACCTGTTGCCAGTTCTGGGGCATAGGCCGCCGACAAGGGTTCTCCAGGCCTCCGGGTCCTGGGCTAATCTCTCCAGCTGTCCCCAGCTGTGTCCCGTACTCTCGGCATCCGCCTCCAGGTCGCGGCGCCAGGTGTCTCTTGGCCGGCTTCGTTTTCTCTTCCCTTCACACTAACTAACCAATTAGTCAAGCCATGCTGTGCTGCATTCAAGATGGCATTCTGTATAAACAGAAAAAGAAACTCCTCCAAAACATCAGCTGGCTTTAGCAAAGCCGGACCTAACCCGTTTATTCCAACGTTCTGTACTCTAAATCAGGAATAACAGGTGACGTCCATCTCAACAACAATGGCGACCGCCTGCCGGCCTTTCTGATGTGGGACATGGGGCTGGACTGGAGGTTCCAGATTGTCACCGCCATCAAGTACGACGTTCATCCCAATGGAACTACTTTCATTGTAAGCTTACTTTCGCGGCCTTTCTAGAGAACTGTGAAGTTGTAAGAGGATTGTCGTTTCCTGTAATTCTTTTCTTACGTTTGACTGTTATTTGTATTTTGTATTCTTATTTGTCTTTCTTTTTTTTATTATAGGTTTTTGTTGTTGTTGTTGTTGTTGTTGTTGGTTCGCTTCTCCATGCACCAGTAGTGTCCAAAGGAAATGAAATCTTGGAATCTCGAGTGTCGACTGGTTTCCGGTCGCTCTCCGAGCTATCGGGCAGCCAGACTCCCTGAACTTTCCTTCCAGGTTGTGTCCCTGTAAAACTTGTGACTTCATTCCGATAATCATTGTGACTTCCCGGGTTTTTGTTCTTTTGTTTTGTTTTGTTTTTGTTTTCTGTTTGTTGTTGTTGTTGTTGTTTTTTGTTTTTGGTATTTTTTTTTGGGGGGGGGGGGAGCAGGGGAGGGGGGGGAGGGGGAGGGGGGTTCATGGTGGATACCTAGCCGTCTTATTCCGAGGCTGGTCACGCGGGAAGGGCGAGAGCTCTTTCACTGTTATCATCCAGCGCGCAACTTCGATGTCTCGATCCTAAGTGGTACACAGCGCAGCATAGAAGAAATGACATTAACTTGAGGGACAGCAAAGAAAAATGTGCAAAATGCACCTGTTTGAAAGAAAATAGGTTTTCTTTTGGGTGCTGTTTCGCCAATCGCAGCAAAAAAAAAATCGTCTTCTGGGAGGTCATCTGCGTGTCCCAGATCAGCTATTATTTGTCTGTTTTGTCAATGTATTCCTCGTCACCGACTTAGCCGTCTCCGAAACGTTTTGTGTACAATTGTAAAGTTTCTGTTCTTCTTAGAACTACACGGAACGCGCAGACATTTACTGGGGGAATGGGGAATCGAGGGACGGGGGATACATACCTCCCGATATTCCTCCCTGCGGGTTCAACAATGAAAAATGTCCCGAAGGTGAGTGGTGACATATACAAGAGTGCTGTTTTTTGTCCTCTATCGGACATAAATTTAAATATTACAATACAATACAATACAATACAATACAATACAATACAATGTATGTCATTGTCCTTTAAAAACTATAGTGATCTTGCAGCCTGCTAAGCATTCATTAATAAAAAAGACACTGTAAAAAAAAATGAAAACTATGTTGATCAATAAATTACATAAAAGAATACTAGAAATGCTACATCGTAAAAATGACACGGCGACTGTCACATAGTTTTAAGGACAGGAGAAGCGGTTTACCCTGTATATAAAAAAATGCAGACCCTGAACCATCCCGCGTTAGAAATTATGTCCATCAGAGTCAAGAACAAAATATATGATTGTCACGACCCTGTCCTGCCTTCCAACTCATACACACATTCACACACGCAATTAACCACTTGCTCCCACACCGCTCGCAACCATACAACACCAGACACAGAAAACGCTGAGAATACAATACGAAATCTTTACCACAAACACTCAACACTTAACTACACACACACATTTTACACATACAATAAGAATCACAGCACCAGCACTTCCGTCTGTCGCGGAACGTGACAGGCGACTTGATGGTAACTACTGGCTAATTACCAAAATTAGTTGATAATACAAACGATATAATTAACAGTCTCTATCCCTTAAACTGGGAAACTATACTGGTGGCCTGGTCTCTGACAGTTGGAGGAGTACGTAACGAGTGTATACGTCCTTTCTCCCGGAACGGACGCCGCCGTCTTCAGGGTGGAGAAGGCCCATGTAGGAAAACTCAGTCCCAACTCGTCAGGTGGTCCACGGGTACCAAGTGGCGTCGACACTATACGCGCCTACTTGCGTGGAGGAGACACGTCCGACCGTCAGCCTCAGTGTAGCCTCAACCCGTTACTCTGGACCCCAGCCAGACCGCTGTTGATATAAAATAGTCCGTGACGTTCCATCAGCAGTGGACACAGATATGCATGACATACACACTCAAACGCAGTCCTCAACTGTCTTACAATGTGTTGAGCCACCAGTTAAAACTACCGTCACAGTAATGACAAGTCTTACACTACATAGAGTTAGACATGCACCTTTAAAGTAACCAAAGTGACAACAGTTTCTTACATCAACGTACTAACAAAATACAATTTAAAAAGCTTACCCCTACACACAGGGCAAAAACTTCTGTAATAGTGACGATTCAGCGTCAAAATGGCTAGTTGACGGTTTTCCGCTCATCAGCTATATCTCTGAACAGGAACAGACGTCAGTTTTCGTTTTACGTCACAATTTGTTTCTGACGGAAGCAACATACGCAATTTTAGTGGTTGACGTCATCATCTACTCTATCATTTCAATTAAAAACACAACTTACTATAATGGCAGGAACCAAGAAACCTGTAGTACTTGTTACGATTTAAATTACAATGAATATTTAGAATACAACAATCTGGTTCCTGACAATGATGTGGCCGACTTGTCAGTCTGTCTGGAGTGAATAGTGTTCCGCTGGACTGTTTAGTCTAATTAGGGTAGCTGCCCCTTCTGGGTTGAATAGTTTTCTGCTCGACTGTTCAGTTGGGTTAGCACCCCCTCCCCCTCACTCCGCCGGCTGGGGCCAAATATTTGTGCGGTCCTATTTCTCGTTGCCCCGTCTTTGATATCACCATTTATTATGTGTTTGGGAAAGGGCGACCGTAACCCCAGTCACGTGGCTTAGGGGTCGAGGTCAAAATTTATCATTGGCTCGGTTCCCGAGTTAGAGCGACCGTCAAGCACCCACCCCCCTGCCCCTTTACTCCCATCACCTGCCGTCTCCATCCATTCCTTTTCAAACTCTAACTTACCCTCAAGCACCCACCCCCCTGCCCCTTTACCCCCATCACCTGCCGTCTCCATCCATTCCTTTTCAAACTCTGACTTACCGTCAAGCACTCAGCCACCCACCTGCCCCTTTACCCCATCACCTGCCGTCTCCATCCATTCCTTTTCAAACTCTGACTTACCGTCAAGCACTCAGCCACCCACCTGCCCCTTTACCCCCATCACCTGCCGTCTCCATCCATTCCTTTTCAAACTCTGACTTACCGTCAAGCACTCAGCCACCCACCTGCCCCTTTACCCCCATCACCTGCCGTCTCCATCCATTCCTTTTCAAACTCTGACTTACCAGCGAACCGTTCCTGTTGCAGACAAGTCGCTGCAGACCATCTTGCCGTCCGTCACGACCACAGCCGTACTAGCGGGACTAGTGGTGTTTGTGCTCGTCTACCGGTAACACATCTCCTGACTTTCATTAATTTTCTGTCTTAACCTATGGGATGGGTCAGATTTAGTCGTGCTTCCATTTCTGTCCTGACCTATGGGATGGGTCAAATTTAGTCTTACTTTCTTTTCTTTTTTTCTCTTGGCCCATGGGATGGGTCAGATTTTGTCTTACTTTCATTTCTGTCTTGACCTATGGGATGGGTTAAATTTAGTCTCACTTTCATTTTTCTTTTGACCCATGGGATGAGACAAATTTAGGCTTACTTTCTTTTTTCTCTTGACCCATGGGTTGGGTCAGATTTAGTCTTACTTTCATTTCTTTCTTGACCAAAGGTGCGGGCCAGATTTAGTCTTACTTTCATTTCTTTCTTGACCAAAGGTGCGGGCCAGATTTAGTCTTACTTTCATTTCTTTCTCGACCAAAGGGGCGGGCCAGATTTAGTCTTACTTTCATTTCTTTCTTGACCAAAGGGGCGGGCCAGATTTAGTCTTACTTTCATTTCTTTCTCGACCAGATTTAGTCTTACTTTCGTTTCTCTCTTGATCAAAGGGGCGGGCCAGATTTAGTCTTACTTTCGTTTCTTTTTTGACCCATGGGATGAGTCAGATTTAGTCTTACTTTCATTTCTCTCTTGACCCATTGGATGGGTCAGATTAAGAAGTTATAGTCAGAAGTTATAAAATGTATTAGGTCACAACTTCCTGAATAGCCTCCTCTCTGCAATAGGTCCTCAAATGGTTCCGTAATAAGTTATCGTCGAAAATCGTTGGCGACTGAGATACCAAACGCACTATATTAGAAAACGAGATAAAATTGAAAGAGTGAATAGATGGATGAGGGTGAATCGATGGATGGATGGATGGATGGATGACTGGATGGATGACGATGACGACGACGACGATGATGATGATGATGACGACTACGACGACGTAGATGATGACGATGACGACGACGATCACGATCATGATGATGATGATGATGATGCAGGTGGTGGAAGAGGGAGCAAAACATTCACCGGAAGAGCTGGCGCGTGGACTGGGCTGATCTGGTATTTGAAAACGCGGGAAATAACAAGTCGCACGTAAATATTTGTTTATCCCAATTTTTTGTGGGGTTCCATTCTACAATTGAGATTTTTTAACTTGC
The DNA here is from genome assembly GCA_018292915.2 of Batillaria attramentaria. Classification (NCBI taxonomy): domain Eukaryota; kingdom Metazoa; phylum Mollusca; class Gastropoda; family Batillariidae; genus Batillaria; species Batillaria attramentaria. Next base: position 25,275 of record JACVVK020000389.1, on the reverse strand, counting down.
TGTGTGACAAACATGTTAAGGCTGTCAAACACCGTCATTTAAAAGCTACTTATGAAAAGTGTGCCTTTCAAAAATATGAACAAGTGGTAAAGTATTTCACTTTTAGTTTCAGTCTTGTTTTTTCTTCTTGTTTTACGTCTGCATTTTTTTAAAATCATGTTTTTCTTCTTGTTTTGTGTCTTATTTTTTGCAATGTTTTTCTTCTTGTTTTTTGTCTTGATCCTCTTCTTGGTTTTGGTCTTGCTTTTCTTCTTGTTTTTCGTTTTAGCCTTTTTTTTGGGGGGGGGGGGGTGTCTTGTTTTTCGTATTGTTTTTCTTCTTTTAGACATAAGACATAAGATATTTTATTGGATCCCGTAAGCTGGAAATTGCAGTGCCTGCTCCTCCTTTGATTAAGAATAAATTATTTTGTTCCCACAAACACCCACTCACTCTAATGCGCACACACATTCACGCACTCCCTCAACATAAAAAACTTAAATATACAAACACATAAATACAAAATAGATTAATAACCGAAAAACTCTAAAAAGTATCAGTTTCATCTGGTTGTCCCCTCTTGTAAAAACCAAGTCATAGGTTTTTTTTTTTAACTTTGCACACTGAACTTACACGCGTGTATTCGTGTCGTGCGCCATCAGATGACAGAAACCGGAAGTCAAACCTCATGCAGCACGATGGATTCGGCTGAACGGAAGGACCAGGACAAGTTTTCAGTAAACCTGTCGGTGAACGCGTCCTCCTTGAACACGTCAAGCGCCACGTCATACGCCAGTTCTCGGAAACACTTCTGCAAGACGGCGCACCTGAGGGGTAACCTGGTATCTGTGCGCATCATCCGGAAGAAGAACATCAAAATGGATCGTCGCACACTGGAGGACATGCAGCAGGTTGCTTTTGGAATTCCCTGCCAGCACATCTGAGAAATGCGCCCACACTGTCTGTTTTTTAAGAGCAATCGTAAAAGCGTTCCTCTTTTGTAAAGCTTTCCAGTAATTTCCCGTGTCGGCAACTAGTCAGTTTCACCAGTGTATGTCTGTTCACTGTTTGTGAAATGTGCGTGAGTGTCGGTGAGTGATTGGCGCATTGAGTTTATTCCAAAGAAATGCGCCCTACAAATGCCATCATATATTATTATAATTACTATTGCTTTTTTTGTCAAGGAGACTAGCTGTCCTTTTTTGTGGTGCTTTTCTCCCTTTTCCCATTACAATTTCCGGGGTCGCCGGGATAGCCGAATGGTAGAGCGTTGGACTTTCAAGGTTCGGGTCGTGAGTTCGAATCCGGCTAAAGTCAAATGTTTGTGCTGGCCGTTTTGTCGTTGCCCCGTCTTTGACGTGGTGGAGGAGGACGTTAAACTCCCAAACCACCCACCCACCCCACCCAACCTCACTGCAGTTTCTCCCTCCGGGCTAAGGTTTTTTCCTTGTTCCTAAATGCCCCCCCCTCCCCTTCCTACACCATCCTCTCCCTTCCATGTATTTGTGTGTGTGTGTGTGCTGCGTCATACATGACGCGTGCTTCGCGTGACACTTAGTATACCGTACAACAAAAGAAACGCGAATTGTTTATTCATCGTTGTAAAATCCAGTACAAATTTAAATAGCTGCCCGAATGCCCTTAAGGCTCATTGAAGCTATAAGCAGCCATTTACCAGCCCCAGTTCATGAGACATATAATTATTGTGTTTCTTTCGTTGCTCGGTAGATGTGGGTACAGAGTTCCAACAATATTTGTTAGAAAATGGAGATACGCATGTTCCTCAGTCTCCAGATTTGCTTTCACCCAAATAATTACGCTCAAACAATGTGTGCCTTTTTCTCTGTACATTTCTCACGAAGGATTCCGCATTGTGTTTTGCCGCGTGACGCAGAAACAGCGTAACTGGGGACTGAAAAGCGTGCATAACTGACCGTCGATTTATCGAACAAAATTAATGGTTTGGAATGGCCCTCTGATTCACATGCCTTCGCGTTTTTCGAATTGCAGTGAGTTAGTTATTTACTTAGGGCCATACGCTGCGCAAGCTACAAAGACTATTTCGCGGCAAAACGAGGTCCTTCTCTGCCAGGGCCCGTATGTAAAACTCGAGGTTAATTTAACCCGCGGCTACGGGCCTAACCCAGACTAGGACAAAAGAATCCCCAAACCAAAATTAAATTAAAAAAAAAAAACCGAAGCGAATAAGAAAGACAAAAACCTTGCATAACGGCATAGGCACCTTGCTGGAATGGGCCCGCTTCCTGAGTTAAAATATAAAAAAAAACCAGAAAATTTAACCCTAGAGCTAGTTTAGTTCGAGGTTAGACTCTAACCCGGGGCTAAACTCCCTAACCCCGACTTTTACATGCGGGCCCAGGTCATTAAAAATAAAAGGGCTTGCAATAAAAAAGATAGATATTAAGGGTCTATGTGCTTTACGTGAGAAACAAGCTGCAAGACTTAAATGATAAACATATACGAAGTCAGTGCAAGTCCAAGTGTCTATATTTTATAAAATAGGTTGCACTCTCTCAAGAAACTGAATGTGCTGTCAGGGGGGAACATCCCTGAACAACACCTTCAGAGAACTAGAACTGTAGTGTTTGGCACGGGGACAACCCTGAACAACACCTTCAGAGAACTAGCACTGTAGTGTTTGGCACGGGGACAACCCTGAACAACACCTTCAGAGAACTAGCACTGTAGTGTTTGGCACGGGGACAACCCTGAACAACACCTTCAGAGAACTAGCACTGTAGTGTTTGGCACGGGGACAACCCTGAACAACACCTTCAGAGAACTAGCACTGTAGTGTTTGGCACGGGGACAACCCTGAACAACACCTTCAGAGAACTAGCACTGTAGTGTTTGGCACGGGGACAACCCTGAACAACACCTTCAGAGAACTAGCACTGTAGTGTTTGGCACGGGGACAACCCTGAACAACACCTTCAGAGAACTAGTACTGTAGTGTTTGGCACGGGGACAACCCTGAACAACACCTTCAGAGAACTAGCACTGTAGTGTTTGGCACGGGGACAACCCTGAACAACACCTTCAGAGAACTAGTACTGTAGTGTTTGGCACGGATCTCGGTGAGATCCGTGCACGAGATTAAAAACTGTTCAGCAGTGTACGGTTGGTGACATGGAACACACCAAGGGTGGGCAAACGGAAATGGGAAATATGGGTGTGCCCAGTGTGCAACCGGCTAAGAACTACCTCCTCGAGCCGTTTAGACCGACAGCGAGAGAGGCTATCACAGACCACTTGGTAAATTAGACCTCGTGAAATTTCAGAGTTGTCACTGATTCACTTGGGCAAGACTCAAACTCTATCTGTTTATTTTCTCAAGTGTCTCAGTTTTGTTACTGTGTTTTCATAATTATGCGGAAAAGGGCAGAAGCAAGCACAGAATTACATAAACATGATTGTGTTTGGCTGTTACTGCACAATGTAACACATGCTCTTTTTCTTCTTTAGCTAGCCCATTTTGGCTCTTCAGTAAGTATAGGCACCAAACACCAATATCCAAAACAGTTTCTTACATTCGCAATACACTTCTACAATATTCATTGCCATTGTGGCTGTACTTAACATTTATTCAGTTCTTAGAAAGGAAAGTGAACGTTTTGTCTGCCTCCCAATAGTTTTGGAAATGACACGATGAACCGTTCTTCTCTGTGACTAGCTCAACACACTTCGCCATGGTAACCTGGCTTTGTTCTACGGCGCATGCGTGGATCCGCCTCACGCTTGTGTGCTCTGGGAGTACTGTGCCAAAGGAAGTGTGCAGGTATGGGTTTGAGTACGGTTTGGTGTGTGTGTGTGTGTGTGTGTGTGTGTGTGTGTGTGTGTGTGTGTGTGTGTGTGCGTGCGTGCGTGCGTGTTGTGTGTGTTCAGAATTAACTCTTAAAACACCATGCAAAAACCGCATTTTTACTTGAAATCTTCAGATCACTAGAAGCCACGCAAAACCCTATTACGCAATCTGCAGCAGTCTCGCGCCTATCGCAGTATATCGGGAAGGCCTATGCCTTGCGTAATAGTGGCTTGAAGTGGCTTCTGCTGGTATGCAGTGGCTTGTTCTTTATTAACCACTCGTGGTGGGGCTCGGGCTCTTAAGGGTTAAGACATAATAATAATAAATTTCATTTATATAGCGCACTTCTCAGACACAGTGACTCATTGCGCTAACACACGTCACTCATACACATTCATACCATACAGACCAACACGTCAATCAATACATATTACACATCACACAATACAAAGACACATCAGTTGAAGGACATAAGCTCTGGAACTCCAGGATTCTTTAGCATTTGCTTTAGGTGCATTGTTTGTGTTTCAGGACATTATACAGAACAACGACGTGCGACTGGACAGCATGTTCCAGTTCTCGCTTGCCATGGATATTAGCGCTGTGAGTATAATTATTATTAACACTTGCGGTTTAATAAATAAATGATCACATCAGGGGCAATGACCTTAGCGTTCGAGAAAACTCGAAAATGACAGTGATAAGTACTAGCGTTTGAGATAACTCGAAAATGACAGTGATAAGTACTAGCATTCGAGATAACTCGAAAATGACAGTGATAAGTACTAGCGTTCGAGATACCCGAAAATGACAGTGATAAGTACCAGCATTCCAGAAAACTCGAAAATGACAGTGACTGCATGTATAGTACAAGGAAACTCGAAAAGTGCTGTGACCCGTAGACATTCGAGAAAACTCGAAAAGGGCAGTGACTGTATAGTTCAAGAGCTAGGACTCGGAAAAATGCAGTGACCGTGTGCAAGGAAAGTGTTAACCTTGGTTCTTCTGCCATGCACACGGCCTGTTTTTTTTTTTTGTTTGTTTTTTTTATCAGGGACTAGCATTATCCACGGCTCCGAACTGAGGATTCACGGGAACCTGCGTAGCTCCAACTGTCTGGTGGACAACCGGTGGACGTGTAAATTGTCTGGGTTTTGGACTCCGGAATCTGTTGAGGGAGAACAGCAGCTGGACAATGTTGACGAGGCGTCTAAATTCCAAAGTGAGTGCAGTGCGTTTCAATAACAACCGGGGAGCCGGGGTGGTCGAATGGTAGAGCGTTGGACTTCTAATCCTCGGGTCGTGAGTTCGATCCCGGCTGGGGACAAATATTTGTGCTGGCGTTTTCATCGTTGCCCCCGTCTTTGATGTCACCCTATGTGGTGGAAAAGGACGTTAAACCCCCAAACACCCACCCACACAATAACAACCACACTGATTGGTTGGTCAGTTGTGTGTGTGTGTGTGTGTGTGTGTGTGTGTGTGTGTGTGTGTGTGTGTGTGTTAAGCTGGTTCGTTCGTTCATCGGTCGATTGGTTTGGGGTGGGTGTTTGGGAGATTAACGTCCTTTTCCACCACATACGTCGATTGGTTTGGGCGAGATGGCTAGATACCAGAGTACGTTGTACCACAAACGGGTGATATCAAAGACGGGGCAACGATGAAAAAGCCAGCACAAATATTTGGCCCCGGCCGGGATACGAACTCACGACCCGAGCATTAGAAGTCCAGCGCTCTACCATTCGGCCACCGCGGCTCCCCGGCTTCAAGTGGCCTCTAGTGATCTGAAGATTTCAAGTAAAAATGAGTTTTACATGGGCTTTTAAAAGTTAACTGTCTTGCTGGAGCGGGCTTTGAGGAGAAGTGACAGCTGCCTCAACACTAACAGTAAGTTGACAATGCAGTTGAGATGTCTAGATACCAGTATCATGCCTTTCAGGCTACAACTACGGGACGGTCGGTGGTCTAGTGGTTAAGAGACATTCGTCACCGATGCTTGAGGTCAAGTTCGAGTCCGTCCCACTCGGGGCAAAGACTTTTCCCCGTCTCGCACGTGGCACAGTTCATTCGGGCAGACCGTCGGAGTACTCCGGCTCCTCCTCTTCTGTATGGAAATTTCAGCGCGCAAAATTTGAAAAGAAAGGCAGTTTTTAAATTTTGAAAGTTAAGTAGCTGAGTTGACCCTTCGCACCACATTATTGTAATGTGTTCATGTCCAGTGTGTGAGAGAATGCGTGCGATTCCTGTGAGCGTGCGTGTTGGGTTCAGTTTACCTACTGAGTAGGTATTAATAATAATAATAATAATAATAATCACTTGTCGGTTGGTTGGTTGGTTGGTGTGTGTGTGGTTTGGTTCTTATGAGTGGTACGTCCCAGACACAGGTGAGACGACCCCAGGCCCAGGGCCCGTATGTAAAAGTCGAGGTTAATTTAACCCACGGCTACCGGCCTAACCCAGGCTAGGACAAAAGAAACCCAAAAGCAAAATTAAATCAGAAAGGAAGTGAAGAAAGGAAGAAAAAAATCCTTCTATAACGGCTTAGGCACCTTGCTGGAATGGGCCCCGCTTCAAGACACACACAAAAAAAAACCCAGACAATTTAACCCTAAAGCTAGTTTAGTTCGAGGTTAGACTCTAACCCAGGGATAAAAGCCCTAACCTCGACTATTACATGCGGGCCCTGATTATGGGTGAAAGGGACAACAAAAACCAACTACAGTCCAGCTAAACACTTTCCAGTCCCCGTAGACTTACTTGTCAGCCATTGTATGCATACTTCATTATGCTAGGGAAGGGTTACAACCTCTATGGTTACAACAAAGTGGTGCGTCATAATCCAGCGGGACTGCAGACTATTGTGCATTTTGATTGTGTTCGTTCTTATGTCGATTATAATAATAACAGTGAGTGTTGTATAGGCGCTTTACCCAGTTTCGTGAATCGGCTCAAAGCGCCGCGTACTGAACCCAACACGCACGTTCACGTGAAGCACACGCATTCTCTCACAAACTGGACATAAACACATTACAATCACGTGGTGCGAAGGGTCAGCTCAGCTATTTAATTTCGGAATTTAGAATTGCATTTATTTTTCAAATTTGGTGGGCTGAACATTTCCAAAAGCAGAAGGGGGTGGGGGGGGGGGAGCTGGAGTACCCGGAGAGAACCCCCGACGATCGAATGAACGGTGCCACATATGAGAAGGAAAACTTCTTGGCCCCGAGTGGGCCTCGAACCCCTGACCTGATCGCATTGGTGACAAGTCTCTTAACCACTAGACCACCGACTGCCCCTATCATGTGTTACAGAACTGTTCTGGACAGCCCCCGAGAACCTACGTCGGATCCTGAAAGGAGAGAGACGACAGTTGTCACAACCGGCAGATGTCTACTCCCTGGCTGTGGTGCTGAAAGAAATTCTGTGCAAGAACTCAGCGTTTTGACGAGGAGATGCACGTTCATAAACATGATGCCTAAGGGTTAGGAGCTTTTTCTGCCACAACATTGAATTAATGAATTTAATAATAATAATAATAATGAGGATCTGTCTGGCGTGTGTGTGTGTGTGTGTGTGTGTGTGTGTGTGTGTGTGAGACTGTCTGTTTGTCTGTCTGTGTGTCTCTCCCACCATCATCGTCATTCTCACCCCCGCCACCAACCACCGCTAAAACCTACACCCACCCACCACCATCATCATCACCACCCACCATCATCATCATCATCATCATCTGTCCCGAGGCAAAACTGTTGCCCGAAAGCAAAGCCTGTTAGTTCAATTTCGCTTTTTTCTTGTCTCATTTTCTCTTCGTCTTGGCTATCAATCCTACCATTACGTCACGTCATGAAATACTTTGGTCTCAACTTACAGAGATCGTGGGGAAGGTCGCGCAGGCAGATGGTGACAACATACTTCCGACCGACAATTGGGGACCTCCCAGGGGAGTACCAGAGCGTGATGATGTCGTTTGTTAGACTTATCCACGGGTGCTGGGCGGAGGATCCCGTCGCTTGCGGCCCCAACTGTCGCCGCGTGCTTCGCCTGATGAAGAAACTCAACCCCTTCCAGTCAGTTGCTTTAATTCATAAAACTCCGACTTTGCTGCAGAAAACACTGACGAGGGATGACAAAATGGCAGTATTTCAGAAAAGTCCTGTTCTCAGAAAAAGTTTCTAAACAACAACAACAAAAAAAAAAACACCCTTGCTATTTCCATTTTTCTGCAGGAAAAGAGGGTTGCGTCATTTTTCTGAAGAAAACCAGTTTTCTTTGCCATTTTCCTGCTGAAAAGCATAATTTTTCTGCAGGGGGAAAAAATCTGCTTTTCTTGAAGTAAAACAGGCTTGTCCATTTTTCTGCAAAAAAGACTGTTTTGTCAGATTTCACCAACCATAATTATTTGGCTTTCTCATCGTAAATCGCTGTTCCCATTGGACACCTTCAAACCACCATTGTTACACCCCTTAACAATGGGTTAAATCTAAAAGTCCATGCAAAAATCGGGAAATCTTGAAATCTTCGTATCACTAAGAACCACTTCAAGCCACTATTATGCAATCTGCAACGGTCTCGGGCCTAGCGGGAAGGCCCATGTCTTGTGTAACAGTGGCTTGAAGTGGCTCCTACTGGTGTCTCTTTTTAACCAGTCTTATGATGCAGTGGGCGCGGGGTGTTCGGGCTTGGGCTCTCAAGAGTTAAATCAATGGTTATTTTACTGCTATCAGGCGTTTATTCTGAGCCTATGTGTGCGATAAGAGAAAACACGGGGAGCCGGTATAGTCGAGCGGTATAGAACATTTGACTTTCAAAACTCGGGTCTTGGGATCGATTCCCCTCGGCTGGGGCTAAGTATTTGTGCTGGCTCCGCACGTAGAAGTCGAGGTTAGGGGTTTTAGCGCCGGGTTAGAGTCTAACCTCGAACTAACTAGCTCTAGGGTTAAATGTTCTGTTGTTTTTTTAAGCGGGGTCCATTCCAGCAAGATGCCTAAGCCGTTATAATTTATTGCTTCCTTTCATCGCTTCCTTTTTTAAAATATAATTTTGTGTTTTTGGTTTTTTTTTTTGGTCTAGTGTGGGCTAGACCCGTAGCCGTGGTGGTTAAATTAACCTCGACTTTTACATTCGGGCCCTGGTCTTTTTCTCCTTGCCCTGTCTTTGATATTACCCTTACGTGGTGGAAAAAGACGTTAAACCCTTACCCCCCCCCCCCCCCCACACACACACACCCTTAAGAGATAACACAGGCACGTGTGTGCTACAGAACAACGGGGATCATGGACAACATGCTGAAGATGATGGAACGCTACTCGTCCCGGCTGGAGGATGTGGTGGCGGAAAGAACGGCCCAGCTGGCGGAGGAGAAGAGGAAGACAGGACACGCTTCCTATACCGGATGCTGCCACAGTAACTTACTGCTTTGATCTGTAGTGGCTGTTGTTGTTGTTGCTGTTGCTATTGTTGTTTGCTGCTGCTGTTGTTGTTGTTGTTGCTTCGGGTTGTTGCTGTTGCTGTTGTTGTTGTGTTGTAGTTGCTGCTGTTGTTGCTGTTGTTGTTGTTGTTGTTGTTGTTGTTGTAGTTGTTGTTGCTGTTGCTGCTGCTGTTGTTGCTGTCGTCGTTGTTGGTTTGCTGCTGCTGTTTTTTTTTTTACTACTTTATTATCCCTTTCAGGAAATTCAGTTGCTGCTGCTGTTGTTGTTGCTGTTGCTGTCGTTGCTGTTGCTGTCGTTGCTGCTGCTATTGTTGCTGTTGCTATTGTAGTTGTGGTTGCTGTTGTTGTTGTGGTTGCTGTTGTTGCTGTTGTTATCGTTGAAGTCTTTCCTGTTACGAATACTCCCAGGGTCATCCCTTTGGGTGCATATATTATTATTACTACATTCTTGTTATCATTGAACCGTCCCGACTAATCAGTTGTCTGTCTGTGATGCACGTGCAGGAAGGTGGCAGATGACCTGAAGTCAGGTACAGCATGTGGCAGCAGAACTGTTTCCGTCCGTCACTGTCTACTTCTCCGATATCGTCGGCATTCACACAGATAGCAGGCAAGAGAGCAGCCCAATGCAGGTAATAAATAGATAATAATAATAAATAAAACAATAAATAACTGTCTCCGGTGTATTCCCTGTTCGCTGTAAAACCTATTTTAGATTTCTTCACATCGTCATCAAAATTAGTGGGTGTACTGAAGGGGACGCGGGAATCGTGACTGCAATAAAATCTCGGAGTTTGTCGTTCTTGTCCACCACGTATCGCCATGAAGGGGATCTGAAAACGCTGACTACACAGCCTGGATGTACTCAGGGGGAGGAAAAAATAATCTGGCAGTAAACCCCCCCCCAAAAAAAAAAAAAAAAAAAAATCTAGGAAAATTGGAGCTTTACATCCTTTTTTCACTACGTATCGCCAAAACAGGGGAGACCAGAAAGCACTTACTATATAGACAGATCACATCATCAGCCAGGGACAAAGCGGGCACATTCCGCTGGTGAATAAATAAAATAATAAGAGGCTGGGCTGGACCAATTAGTAGCTGACGTTATGCCTGTTCATAAATTTATCTCTGTTTCTTTTTTTCAGATTATAGATCTGTTGAATCTGTTGTACACAGTGTTTGAATAACGCAATCCAAAACTTCGAAGTGTACAAGGTATGTGTCTTGCTTTGGTCGTTGACCAAACGTTGATAAAACTGATATCATAATAAATAGTAGTACCTTGTATAAACGAGTTGAAGACAAGGCCATTACAGTTGCGTATAACTGGGAGAGAACTGGTGGGAATGAGGAGCTGTAGTTTTGATTTTGTGTATGGTATATTCTATAAACTAGCACTGTTAGCCTGCGTAAGAGTACAGTTCTACAAACTTGACCAGTAACCCTCAAAGAACAATTATTGTCCTCTGCAGGCCGAAGGACACAAATACACAGGGCCTCAAAACGCCAATATACGAGGGTTGTTCAATGGGAATTGGAAACAGTCTATGTAACTCTGGTTTTACACCATAGCTCCAACTTCTTATCTTCACATCCCCTCGAAGTATTCCCCCTTGACCTGTACACACTTTTCCAGCCTTCTGCGCCACGCAAAAAGCGCCCCCTGGTAGTCCTCCTTGGGTATGGCATCGAGCTGTGATTTTACTGCTTTTGCGAGGTCCTGTACAAGGTCAAACTTCTGGCCATGCGAGTCTCTCTTTCAGGATAGGGGAAAGCCAGAAGTCGCCATGGTGCAAGGTCTGGACTGTAGGGTGGGGTGGTCCAAAATCTGGATTTCCTCGGTCAGATAGAAAAGGTCGTGGTGACCTTGGCTTTGTGGGCAAGCTGCATTGTCATGCAGAGCAAGGTTCTTGAGGGTGCCAACGGTTGGGGCGCTGATTGCACACTTCCTTGACAACTTTGGGAAGCACAAACTCCTGTGCAGTATGTTGCATTGATTGTTTGTCTTCTCAGGCAGAATATCGATTGCCACAGTTCCTTGTGCATTAAAAAAATGGAAAAAAGTCGGCTTCCGGCTTTGAAAACCTGTCTCAACACAACTGGTCGATCGCCATCAGGACCCACCCACGCCCTGTTGCAAACGCTTGTTGGGGATGATGCCATAAAACCAGAGCCATGTTTCATCACCAGTGACTATATCCACAGCCGTTTTGGTCCATTCGGGTCAAAGGCAATTCAACAACTGACGCGAACATTCAACTCGTACGTTTCTTCTGATCTTCACTTAAGAGATGAGGTACCATCGGGCAGCCAGTTTTCGCATGTGAAGATCTTCATGTAAGATGCTGTGAATGGTACCAACAGAGACGCCAGATGCCTCGCTCAATTCTCTGATAGTTGAATGTGGATCTTCAGCAACCAGTCTACTCTACAAGGGCAATGTTTTGCTCGTTCCGAGTTGGAAAAAGGTCGTGCTGGGACCCATACCTGGCTTACCTGCCTCGATTCCTCAGCTTGAAATGCTTGAATCCATTTGTACATTGTGCTATATGGAACACAATTGGCCCCATAGACTGCCTGTAAATCATCGTGGATTTTCTTCGGTTTGTCTCCGAGCTTCAGCCTTGTGAAAATGTAGAAACGGTATTGCCCCTTCGTGCCCTCCATATTTTTCAGGCTCAGCTGTTTCGTATACTTTTTTAATGACGTCATACTCTTAAGTGCGTCATCGCATCGGATTTCTTTTTTGCACGTGAATAAAGGAAAGGCTGAATTTTCTTGTGGTATAAATATATTTTCTGTATCTTGCTTAGAAGTCACGTTACATGCCATTTTCCAATTCTCGTTGAACAACCCTCGTATTCCCTATTAGCCTCAGGCATCATAGTCACCCCTAAAGATGCTTCAGTCTAGAAACAATTACTACCATGAACAGACCATTCAAAGGCACGCACAAATTGAATGTCTGCTTTCTGCTCAGGCCTCACTGGAGTAATGCACCTCTACTTTCTGTTTAGACCAGAGAGCCAGTTCGCACAAGTCCACTTGCCTCACTTGTGTCCGACCTCTTTTTGTGACCACCTGGCATGCACCTTGGCCTACAAAACAAAAAAATCACGCTTTTTCGTGACAACAAAAATCACTACAGACTAGCACACTCGCCATACAGGGAACCTCAAATAAACACCAAACATGACCCCACGGTCAATGTGTGCCCTTGCGCCTGCAGGGAGTGATTGCCATCATCTAAACTGTGAAAGATAGTGGCACAGGCTATCATACAGTTAGCAATGGCGGAGACTCAGCCGTCATTTGGTAACATGGCATAAGCGCCATGAATCTCAAAAAGCACGTAGACCCCTTTTTTCCATTTTCCGCCTTCAGCGTGTACAGAACAGTGCAGCGCGTCTCATTCTCAAAAAAGCATAAACGTGACCATGGTACACCTCTTCTGAAGGAAATTACACTGGCTACCTGTTCGATACCGTATCATGTATACAATAGCAACACTAGCCTACCGTCATTTCGACAAATCCCTCCCGCAGTATCTCACAAGAGAAGCTCACTCCGTATGAAAACATCCCGTTCACTTCGCTCATCTTCTGAGAAACTATTAAAAAATACCCCGTGTCAGTCTGAAAACTTATGGCCAACGTTCCTTCAGTTACTCTGCTCCCCAAATCTGGAATTCACTGCCCGTTCTTCCACAGGAACCCCCCTTACTCTGTCACAGTTCAAGGCACACCTTAAAACCTATCTGTTTCGGCCAAGCTTTCCACTAAAAATATTAACTGTATCCTCCCCTGTATCCCACGCCCGCCGTGTGTGTGTGTGTGTGTGTGTGTGGTGTGTGTGTGTGTGTGTGTGGTGTGGTGTGTGTGCGCGCGCGTGCGTGCGCGTGCGTGTGTGTGTGTGTGTGTGTGTGTGTGTGTGTGTGTGTGTGTGTGTGTGTGTGTGGTGTGTGTGTGTGTGCGCGCGTGCGTGCGCGTGCGTGTGTGTGTGTGTGTGTGTGTGTGTGTGTGTGTAGCGCGCACTGAGTGCTCTCTTGGGCAGATTTTCTGCGCCAGATAAGAACAATTTATTATTATTATTATTATCTGTCTGTGTTCGCAGGTTGAGACGATAGGCGATGCCTACATGGTGGTGTCAGGACTTCCGGTTGGCAACGGCTTACGTCACGCCACCATCATGGCGGACATGTCCTTGACCTTGTTACGTACAGTGCTCAACTTCACCATCCCACATCAACCCGGCAAACAGCTTCGAGTTAGGATAGGTATACATAATTATACACACATGAAATCTTCACAGTGTCTGTTTTTATGAGTTCGTTAACCCCTTTTTTCTTATAAGTCCGTTAACCCTTTGTGTGGATAACCCAGTGAAGATGGCATGAAACGCACAGACATTTGACTGCTAGGTAATAGTTTTATCTTATGATTTTTAGTTTATTTTACTTTATAGTACGACTGGCCGCCGATACTTTTTTTGTATCCTTTTTTTTCCGTGTCAGACAGGTTGTTTAGAATAAAAACTCAGTTCTCAAAAGAAGTTTTGAAAGGCTTGTTTAGTAATCACTTCAGAGGCAACAACAACCCAAGAACCCTAAACAACAACAACAACAACGACAACAACAACAACAACGGTGGAGAATGTCAGAGACTTCACCAGATTTATAAGATTTCCATTTTATGCTTTACTCAGTAATGGCCGCGTACTTGCCTGTCCTGTATCCAAAATACTAAAATACAACATTATGATACTACGTGTGTGTGTGTGTGTGTGTGTGTGTGTGTGTGTGTGTGTGTGTGTGTGTGTGTGTGTGTGTGTGTGTGTGTGTGTGTGTGTGTGTTTAGGTTTGAAACACGGGCCCTGTGGTAGCGGGTGGTAGTGGGTAACATCATGCCCCGCTACTGTCTGTTTGGGGACACGGTCAACCTGGCGTCACGCATGGAGTCACACGGACTGCGTGAGTTGCGTTCATATCCTTGCCGATCTCGTACATGACCTCTGTATAGTGATTTCAAAGGGGTGCATCATGACTGAGGCATACAGTACAAGTTTAGTTCAAGTTCAAACAACGTTATTGCGTCCTTTACAGACAATTTCGTCTTCTGTCAGGGTATATGTGTGTTAGGGATGGGGGGGGGGGGGGATAACATAGTTTGCTTTTGATTTATTTAAGGTACTAATTTAATTTAACTTAATTTAACTGACGGGTTAAAATATTTAAGTTACAAACAAAATCATCGTCATATTCACCAAGAAAAAGAAGGAGGGTGGGTGGGTGTTTGGGGGTTTAACGTCCTTTTCCACCACATAGGGTGATATCGAGACGGGGCAAACGATGAAAAAGCCAGCACAAATATTTGGCCCCAGCCGGGATCGAACTCACGACCCGAGCATTAGAAGTCCAACGCTCTACCATTCGACAACCCCCCGGCTCCCCTTACGAAAATAAACCAGATGACGATTGGCTAAGTTACTACGTACGTACTACACACACAATAAGACGCAGAAACCCTGGACACACTGTCAAAATTCAAACCAATACGAGTATTAGACGGCGCCCTCCTTTTACATAGCCACAAGAATCAATAGAATATAGCATGTGACCGTATCGTTTCCGCCCGCAGCACTGAAGATACAGATGAGTCCCTACACGTACGCCGCCATTGAAGACAAATCCAGCTACGTCATCACGGACAGAGGGGAGGTGGAAGTTGAAGGTCAGTGTTTTGTTTGTGTGTGTATGGTATGGTATGGTATGGTATGTTATGGTATGGTATGGTAGATGTATGGTATGCTAGATGTATGGTATGGTGTGGTGTTGTGGTGTATGGTGTGGTGTGGTGTGGTGTACAAAACAAAAACAAACAACAAAACCAAAAACAAACAAGCAAACACACACACACACACACACACACACACCACACACACACACACACACACACACACACACGTGCGGCGCAGCGCACGCACCACACAAGCGCGCCACAACACACACACACACACACACACACACACACACACACAACACCAAACCAACAAACAAGCCCCCCAAAAAAAGTACTAAGGGGAGGCTACCTACTTTGCTTTTGTGCTGCGGTTTTGGTCTGATGTCTTCTCCTTCCTCTCAGGGCAAAGGCCGCATGAGAACGTACTGGCTGGAAGGCAAGGTGGAGGTGGACGAGGGCCCCATCGAGTTCCCAGTCAAAGCCCGCAACCCTTCAACCGTCAACCTGCACAACTTCAACATGGAGGGCTTCATGGGCGGGGAGGAAGCTCCACCACAGCAACTCCAGTAGGAGACGGTAGCGGCGTCCATCCGGGCACCAGCGCCGGCGGGGGAGGAGGAGGAGGTGGTGGTGGTGATGATGGTGGGGCGGACAAGGCTGCGGGTGAGGGTGGCAGCGGTGACACTGAGGTGGAGCCGGTTCTGTATGAGAAGGAAGGTTCTGTACTGCCCTTCGCCCGCCACTTCACCTCCAGGCAGCCGAAGTTACAGACTCTAGACGAGACGAGCATGCTGTATTGAATCTGGAGCCAACTCTGCACCGTCGGCTTTCACTTCGTTTATAGCCTCTCTGCACTGACCCGAGATCGGCTAACCGAGACGTGCGCCGAGACAAGTGATACCTAAGAAAAAAAAAGAAAAAAAAAACACCAAAAATTCCTGGTGACAAGGAAAGTGGATAATTCTTAACAAATTTGTGGTCAACGTTCCATTTCACATTGTGCACAGAAGCGGTGTGGAATTCTGTCGCATTCGCCCGGCCACAGTACATTTTCAGCCTGTTTCGGAGATTATTGCCTGTATGAGTTGTCTCCTTCGCCTCAGCAAGCATGCATATTCCTTGGCAGAGCATAGTTTCCCCGAAAAATGCATGCTTGCTGCGGCTCTGTGTACGCAAGAGAGAGACAACTCATGCAGAAAATAATCTCAGAAACAGGCTGAAAATGTTACTGTGACGGTGGGAATGCGACAGAAGCCATCCGCTTCTGCGCACACTGTGAAATACCCACAGGGACTTCAAAGTTGTTCACAACTGTCTCCACTTTCCTGTGTCCCGAGTATTTTGTTGTTTCCTCTCTTAGGTATCGCTTGTCTCGGCGCAGGTCTCGGCTAGCCGATCCCGTGTCAGTGCAGAGGCTAAACGAAGGTGAAAGCCGACGGTACGGAGTACTAAGAGCCTGATGTTCCACGCGCCTCTTCCAGTATTTACAGGCTTCACACAAGAATTTGGAACATCATTTTGTGCTTGTGTGCGCGCAACTATGAGGGCTATACATGTCTTAAAGAGAAGTGAACCTGCCGTCTGGTGGCTGTGGTGAATTTTTTTTTAACTACTTTATTATCCCTTTTGGGAAATTCGGGCTGCTACCCCGGGGGAAGCGCGTCGGCGGGTGCAGTGCCACCCAATAACCTTTTTTTTTTTTTTTTTTTTTTTTTACAATTTTGCTGGGGAAGGAAAGCCGGACAACCCGGAGAGAAACCCCCGATGAGCAGCCCGGTAGCCAGGAAAAAACGGTATCACATATCACAAGCTCGACCTGCTTACGAAAGTTCGATATGTAGAGCTCTGAATGCAGTGCACCGACGCATAGGTCCGGTTCTTGTCAACACTACTACACCGTAAAACGGGCTTACTTGATACTAGGACCTTTACAAGTGATGACCATTCTTCTGCACACCCTGCATTTTAAGATGGTCAGTGACTTTTTATGCGAGGAGTGTATACGCTTGTGTAAAGTGATAACTGATTGTAGGTGTACATCAAGTTAGAATCTGGATTCCGATATTCTCCCTCCTTTCGTCTTTGTCATTCTATGTGGGGAGCCGGGATAGCCGAATGGTAGAGCGTTGGACTTCCAATGCTCGGGTCGTGAGTTCGAATCCCGGCTGGGGCCAAATATTGTGCTGGCTTTTTCATCGTTGCCTCGTCTTTGATATCACCCGTATGTGGTGGAAAAGGTCGTTAAACTCCCAAACACCCACCCACCCTTGTCATTCTGTGTTCAGAATACTTACGACGGCAGATGGGGAGCCGGGGTGGCCGAATGGTAGAGCGTTGGACTTTCAATGCTCGGGTCGTGAGCTCGAATCCCGGCTGGCGGCCAAATATTTGTGCTGGCCTTTTTTTCTCGTTGCCCCGTCTTTGATATCACCCTTATTTGGTGGAAAGGGACGCTAAACTCCCACCCACCCACCCACCTTCCCTTCCACCCACCCTTCCTTACTGACGACGGCAGCTACCGACCTTTTGAAAACATATCACTTCAGTCTCCGTCCAGTGTGTGTATACAGCAGAGATTTTGATTAATGAGATGCGACCATAGCTAAACAGAATTCTGCCAGCATTATCTCAGAACTGGCCTCACATGTAAAAGGCTCAGTGCTAAAAGGCTCGCCGCTTTACTACAAGGTGACGTGAGCCAACAAAAACAACACGCAGAGCTGGCTAGCAACATATCCATGTGAAACTCTATGCATCACGGCTGTGACGCTACCTGACGATACAGACGGAGCTAACTGCACAGT